>JACXGM010003219.1:0-42818 GCA_016801145.1 Umbra pygmaea | reverse complement strand
TGGAACACGCTGCTCCTAGAGTGAATTACTAGCAGAGTGAGCAGACCTCATCCAGTGACTAAGGAAGGAGAAAACAGTAAGGATTAAAATTCTTATAAATCCTATTTAATGAAAAAACGTATGACATGTTAGTGCCAACTTCGAGAAAAAACATGAATAGGCGACATGACGTTCGGCTACTTTGGATATTGATAGCTGTCATGTCCCAATAATTAAGCTAACATTTTGCAATCACAGACAGTGGTACTGAGACTTTTATTATTTGTTCCGTTTGTCTATATTTCAGAGGATTGTCAACTCAATGCAGAGAAAGAAGTTGTAGTTAAGAGACCACCGCACCATAGGCTAGTGAAGGACTGGCTTTGCTTTGCTAACGTCGTTGCTAGGGTTGGCAACAGTCTATGGTTAGTACAGACTAGACCCGCTGCTAATATGGCACCTGTGCCTTAACTACCCGTATCTACCGGACCGAATAGCAACACGGATTTCGTGCCTTATTTCAGCGCCACTGATATGCCTGCGTTGCTCTCCTCTCTGATGCTCCGAAAACATTGTTAGAATAACAGAAACATTGCAGCATGTGACGCTAGTTAACATTACACTCGTCAGCAGTTAACGTTAGCCTTGGTAAGTTTGTAGCTAGTATGAAAGGGGATACATTAAAATCAGTCGCATATAATTACTTGTTAGCTTCACGTGGTTAATATTAGTCTAGAATAATGGGTAGAGGTTCACTGCTTTCATTCCGACAGAATCAGCCAAAACTTTTATCTGTTCTGTTTTCCTCAAGGCTTTCAGGAAAAAACTACCTGTTTTAAAACAACTGCTGCACAAGGTTTAACTAGCTATATTGCGTTGCATATGATGAATAAGGGGAATTTAAAACGAATCATCAGATTAGCCAACATCAAATTGGGTACTCAGACCAAACGAGTGCTGATTTAATTAATGTCTATTCAACAATGCACAATATAACTTTTCAAAATACGATGCCTATTCAAAACGATACACAGAAGACAGTTTTTTTTTACTTCCACATTTAATCAAAAGGCATTCATTTTAGCAGGGAATATATGTCGCTAGTTTTCTCAAACGTGCTTTTCAAAATAGCCTATTTCTGATGTTGAGACAGATGGTGGCGAAAAGAGAGAAGAATATTAGGCTATTCCAATTCCTTGCACAATAGAATAATTCTGTAGTTAAAGACAAAATCAAATTTTTCTCATTTAATGCTTTTGTTATACTTATATTCTTTGTCATATTTGTGTATTTATTTTGAAACCAGATATATTTATCAAGTGCTTCTGAAAATTGTCATATCTGTACTCCCGTTGTGCACCACCAAATATGATTGGTTAATAAGAGGACAACTATCAAAATGCACAGGTTAAATGTTTTTTGAGGCAAAACCCAAGGGTTTGTTTTACAAAACAGATTTAATAGGCGAAGTTGTATCAAATACAAATCTTACTATGCCTACTATGTGTTTTGCCATTTGTTTGACATTTCGTTAGAAAAAAATTTAATAATTTGATATAATTTGAATTTTTTTTGTATTATATTAAGAATTAGCCTATATTAAAAGTTAGTTTTTTCAGTATTTTTGAAATGTCATTATTTCCCCAGAAAAAAAAATTATCGGTCAATTAATCGGTATCTGCTTTATTGGTTTTCCAATAATCGTTATCGGTATCGGCCTTGAAAAATCATAATCGGTCGACCTCTAGACCTAACCAGCATATGTGGGTGGAGTTCAAATCATTAAGAAGTTATAATGAACTAAATTCATCTTTCAATTTGTATAATAGCACTTATACATTGTATTTTCCAGTGTTTTTATCAGAATATGAAAAGATAATGTAATGTAATTTTCATAATCGCAGTGATGATTTCTTTCAATGCAAGTGGGTAATCTAGCTTCATGCTACTTACATACTCTGCCCACAACAGGTTTATAATGTACCTCTGGGTGCCATAAGTGGTAATAACAGCATAATCTGAAGAGGCCACAGTGTTCCCTCATCGTTGGCCTGGCCAATCATTTATGGCAGGTGAGAACATAATGATTTGTCGAATTGCGTTGGGGAGTGGTTGAGTCATTGTGTTCTGGATCATTGTCTTGTTGCATTATGAATCTCCGCAATGAGTCTGGTGACATTTTCTTGTTCATTTGTAGCCAAGGCGCTCTGTAAACTTCTACATTGATTCTGCTGCTGCCAGTATTCATTAAATCATCAACGAAGATGAGTGAGCCCATTCTAGATGCAGCCATGCATGCCCATGCTATGATACTACATCCACCCTGCTTTGCAAATGAAGTGATATGCTTTGGATCATGCGCATTTCCTTATTTCCCCACACATTTGTCATCTCGTCTGTCCATAAATCTCTGTTCCGAAATTGTATTGGCTGCACTGTTTAGATGTTTGTGCTGATCAGGGTTTGCATCTTTCACCACAGCATTCTGGATATTGCTGGTTATTTCCCTGATGTATATTTTACAGCGGTTCTTCACAGCTGTGGTCATCTCTCTGTCATGAACTGCTGTTGTTTTCCTTGGCCGACTTGGATGTTGCCAGTTGCTGAACAAAACCAGTGTTTCTTTTTCAGGTCATTCCAAAATGTTGATTTGGCTAAGCCCAACATTTCTGCTATGGAGTCTGCCAATGAGAATGCAATTATTGAGTCAAAAGCCTTGGCCAAGTCATTTAATATGGCTGCACAGTATTGTCTTCTATCAATGGCGTTAATTATATCATTTAGGACATTGTGCGTGGCTGAGGTACACCCATGACCAGCTCGGAAACCAGATTGCATAGCGGAGAGGGTGAATAATATGTTTGTCAATCTGGCTTCCGAATACCTTAGAAAAGCAGGGCAGTATTGATGTAGGTCTGTAGCAGTTTGGGACAAGATTGTCTACCCCTTTGAAATGGGGATGACTGTAGTGGCTTCCAATCTCTGAAAGTCAATCAAATACTTATGCTTGCTAATTTGTCCTGCTTCTAATACATCAACTTTGAGGACAAAATGTTAATTTGCTGCCTAATATATCCCCACCCATTGACAGATCATCAGTATTATTCAATTCACCTGTCAGTGGTCATAAAGTTATGGCTATATATAAGTCTGTATACAGTTGTATGCAAAAGTTTAGGCACCTCTAATAATTTCCATGATTTTCATTTATAAGTAGTTCAGTGTTTGGAACAGCAATTTCATTTTGATCTATCAAATAACTGAAGGACACAGTAATATTGCAGTAGTGAAAAGAGATTTATTGGATGAACAGAAAATGTGCAATATGCATTAAAATGAAATTAGACAGGTGCATACATTTGGGCACCCCAACAGAAATATCACATCAATATTTAGTTGAGCCTCCTTTAGCAGAAAAAACAACCTCTAGATGCTTCCTATAGCCTGTAATGAGTGTCTGGATTCTGGATGAAGGTATTTTGGACCATTCTTCCTTGCAAAACATCTCCAGTTCAGTTAGGTTTGATGGTTGCTGAGAATGGACAGCCCCGCTTCAAATCACCCCACAGATTTTCTATGATATTCAGGTCTGGGGACTGGGATGGCCATTCCAGAACATTGCACTTGTTCCTCTGCATAAATGCCAGGGTAGATTTTGAGTAGTGTTTTGGGTCGTTGTCTTGTTGAAATATCCAGCCCCGGTGTAACTTTGTGACTGATTCTTCTACATTATTCTCAAGTATCTGCTGATATTGAGTAGAATCTATGCAACCCTCAAATTTAACAAGATTCCCAGTACTGGCACTGGCCACACAGCCCCACAGCATGATGGAACCTCCACTAAACTTTACTGTGGGTAGCAAGTGTTTGTCTTGGAAAGCTGTTTTCATTTGCCACCATGTAAAATGCCCTTTGTTATGACCAAATAACTAAATTTTTGTTTCATCAGTCCACAGCACCTTCTTCCAAAATGAAAATGGCTTGTGCAAATGTGTGTTTGCACACACCTCAAGCGACTGTGTCTGTGGCGTGTGTGCAGAAAAGTCTTCTTCCACATCACTCTCCCATACAGCTTCTCCTAGTGCAAAGTGCGCGGAATTGTTGAAAAACGCACAGTGACACCATCTGCAGCAAGATGATGTTGTAGGTCTTTGGAGGTGGCCTGTGGGCTGTTTTTGACTGTTCTCACCATCCTTTGCCTCTCCAATATTTTACTTGGCCTGCCACTTCTGGCTTTAACAAGAACTGTGCCTCTGGTCTTCCATTTCCTCACTATGTTCCTGACAGCTTAAATCTCTGCGATAGCTTTTTGTAGCCTTCCCCTAAACCATAATGTTGAGCAAGCTTTGTTTTCAGGTAATTTGAGAGTTGTTTTGAGGCCCCCGTGTTGCCACTCTTCGGAGGATAGTCAAAGAGAACAACAACTTGCAATTCTATGAAGTTCAAGGCTTAAGGAGCTTACCAAACCAATTGTGTGTTCCAATTAATAAGTGCTGGGTAGGTACAGGTAACAAATCTACAAAACGACAAGGGTGCCCAAATTTATCCACCTGGCTAATTTTGTTTTGATGCATATTGCACATTATCTGTTCATCCATTAAACCTCAATTAACCACTGAAATATTACTGTGTCCTTCAGTTATTTGCTAGATCAAAATGAAATTTCTGATCCAAACACCCAATTATTTATAAATGAAAATCATAAAAATTGTGTGTGTGTGTGTGTGTGTGTGTGTGTGTGTGTGTGTGTGTGTGTGTGTGTGTACATACCCATAATAATTTATTATCTTGTATATTTTATTGTATTGTTTTTCTTGCTTTTTTTCTTGCTCAAGCACATTGAGTCTATGCTTGTCAAATGAAATGTGCTATATAAATAAACTTGACTTGCCATCAGTCAGGATGTGGCCCAGAAGTTAATTGACAGCATGCCAGGGCGAATTGCAGAGGTCTTGAAAAAGAAGGGTCAACACTGCAAATATTGACTCTTTGCATAAACTTAATGTAATTGTCAATAAAAGCCTTTGTTATGGATTGCTTGTAATTATACTTTAGTATACCATAGTCAAATAGATCTAAGAACACTGAAGCAGCAAACTTTGTGTAGACCAATACTTGTGAATTCTCAGAACATTAGACCACGACTGTAAAAACACATACTACAATAAGACAATGCCTGACAATGATGGCACCAAATCCAGACATGCTGTACGGATGCTGTACTGTGGCTTTCAAAAGTATTTACTCCGGGTTAGGCTGGATGCCAACAAAAATTTTGTGACAACTACACACGTAAAAAGTTTTTTTTAAATAAATTCCTATACTATAGAATCTTAAATTACTGTTATACAGACTTAATATTATTATACAATTACCAAACTACACTAATAAACAATCTGTAGTTCACAAGGTTGTGTCTATTCCATTTCAACATCTTTCAGCTGAATATGACAATCTTTTCATGGGAAAGCAAACAAACTTTGAAATCCTATGCTAATACAATCACCAAACAAACATCAATTTGAAAGGTTAATTACCAGTGAAGATATCACCAGTTCCATATTAATCAATCATAGCGTGCTTATTCTCCTGCTCACGATAAATATTGTTTTGAAAATGTTTTCGCGTTTCACTATAAACTATGCAGTGTTTTGTCTTTTGTTCTGTTTTCTCCATAATAGATAAAAGAAAGGCTGTTGTGGCCGATCACTTTCCAATCTAAAGCCAGGACTTCCACTATGGTGCAAGTTTTCATAGATAAGTAATACAATACAAAATAATGTAACTTCCTTAAATTTAAGTGACTTGAGAACAACTCCATTATTTAACAGAAGTATATTCACCAGCATAACAGGGTGGACAGTAAATTAAGGGACAAATTGCATACTTCTAAATCTTAGCTGCCCAAACCTATTCCTAGAGATCTACCAGTTCTCCAACCCTTGTTGTGGGCAAAATATTGTAGCTTTCCTTTAGCTAATTTTTAGAATTAGGTGTGCTAAATTAGGGTTAAAGTGAAAACTTATAGGATGGTAGATCTCCAGGAACAGGGTTGGGCAAGGGGGTAGCACAAGATCCTGGGCCCTATGCATAGGCAGTCCTGATGGGCCCCCATCCAGGTGAAATAAATTATATTCCAGACGTTTTGAGGGCCCTATCTCCCCTTGGGCCCTGGTAATCAGTATTGGATTTACTCCCAGTCCGACGCCCCTGGAGTTGGGCAGCCCTGTTCGACCTGAATGTGATTGAAAATGGTTGGGGACATGGCAATGTAGCTAGGATGAACAGAATTTAAAAAAATCATTCAAATATTTACCACGAGGTACATTTCATTGACTTGGTATAGTAGATGGGGTATAAAAGTCGATTGACACTTCAGTGTCAAAACCGATTATCGTGCGAACCGTACATGCAAGCAACCAATTCTGCTGCAAATAATGAGTGGTGGATTGTCTTTGTGGGTTCATCAGAGCCAGAACTGAATCCTTTTTTACTAAAAACATTAGACAGGGAGTTAAGATGACTCCAAAACCATAAGGCACTTCACTGTAGGTCAAAATATGACCTTTCAAACAGGCCAAAAGGTCAACATTGTGCCAGGCGAACTTAAACCCTGTTAGCCCTCGGGAGGGTTAACAGTGCATAGAAAGCCATTTAAAATGAGTGTTATTTAAAATTCGACCCAAGATATGTAACATTAAATAATGGGGACAAAAAATGCAATGTACTGTTGGAATGATCCCTAAAGCTTATTCTGAGAATATCTTTACTAACTAACTGAATGGCTAACTGGCAATGTAGTGGATGTAACCGGCAAGCTAGCAGTAATTCTAAATGACTGTCTAACTCACATCATCTCTGCACCACAATGTAACAAACTGATATCTCTCAGTTCGATTTGAGGTGTTTTTGTTGGTCTGAGGTGTGCAGTGGGGGTTCTCCCTTAATGAGCACAGCTTTTGGGAGGAAAAATAACAAAAGGAAACAAAAACAATCTTTGTGAAATCAGAGGAGATACACCGGAGGGAAAGAGAGACACTACATCTGTAAAAGTCATGGCTAATTGTGTTGGTAACTATGTTGTAGTTTGGTTGCCTGAGGGTTTGTTTTAATCTCACAGGAGGTTTATCATCACATTGTTACATCTTCATCAATTGTGGTGACAGAGGCAAAAACCATCAATCAAATTTCTCAAAATGTCTTCTGTTTTGAAACATTTACTGAAATCATATTCAATAAATTGATGATAAGCGTGCATTATGTTCAATTAATTTAAGGAAGACAACAGCAGCTCAACAGATATTTTTAAAAGTTGTATCTTCTCAGAAGTCAATGTGTATTGGATGTTACAATTATCATTTACATAAATGGTAGTCTTTTGGTAAGTGTTGCTCAGTGTATACTCTCAGTTCCTGTATTTTCTAAGAAAGTGAACTCAAGATAGGAGTTTTGTGAGCGGTTCTGTGGGACTTTCTAGAGTTGACTTATGAGAAAGGGGGGGCTACAGTATGTGTAGGCGTTATGGGGGTGTATGTGTCTTTCTGTACAGTATTATATGAACATGCTGATGCATTAGTGTGATACATCAACTGATTTGAACTATGAAAATAACAATATGATTGTTGTAACATTTGTTTCCCCCCCCCCTTAAATAAATATTACTAGTTTGATTGTTGTAGGCAACTGTCCACTTTGAAAAACATATTTCAATTGAAGTGGTTGGTGTAATCTGTGGTGATCATTTTTGGTTCTGAAACAGAAACATAATGTATTCATTGAGAGAGAAAATTGAAAATTCTAAACACATAAAATTTTGAGAAACATGTTTAATGTGCTACATTTATTATAAAAGTATAATCAAAATAGTCTCTGACATATATAAAGTCTCCACATATCACAAGTTCCAAAAATAAACTACAAAGAGATTATGACTCACAGTAGTAACAAAATGTTTCAACCGCGCTACCATTTTGGATTTTCAGTAACAGGATCATCAGAGCACATGGATCGGGTTCTGGCTTTTTACAGTGCTAACGGGAACATTTACAAGAAGAAAACCTCGATCGATTCTTACAGGTGAGCCTCTAGCACTCATATGAGGTACTTTTATCAAGAGTTTTGGTAAAATAGCATGAGCCTGAAGTTATTCACCTGAGCATATACAGCAGTCCTAGAGCATACTATAGGGACATGCGCAGATCAAACATTTTGGTAGTAGTCCACATATGGTTCAATATCTGAATTGTGTGTCATTCACAGACACCAAATCCACCAACTGTTGTCTGTTAAGACAAATTAAATAAAGCTTTTCCAAAAGTCATTAGGATACACGTAATCAAAAAGAATGCTGACACAAAATTTCATCTCATTGTATATGCAAAAATAAAAACAATAAAACCTATAACAGTTAAATATGTTCAATGAAATCAAATAACTTTGCACTGTCTTTTAACATACTAACAGAAAAGGAAAAAAATATATAACGGTTTTCTTTTTTCCACTAGTTTCTGTGCATAAGTATGTAGGCTACCTCGAATACATTGCTAGATGACTCACAGGAAATACAGAGAAACTATACCCTGACAACCATTACTTTTGGTTGACTTTCCTTTTCTGTTCTATAACACATGTTCACTAAACCATTTTCAAAAGTAATGCTACATAAGTTAGACCCATTTACTTTAAAATGTTCTTTCATTGTTGAGTATTTTTGGCAAATGCAAATACAAAAACATATTTGCAACATCCCTGATCTTCCCTTTTAGCACAAATAAATAAATAAACACACAAAAAGTCTGAAGCTACTGATTGTGAAATGGGATCACTCAAGAAAGTGTTTCGCTTCCTACAATGGTCCTTTCGTAGTCATTCACACACATGCTCTCTCACACACACTGCCATAGACTCAAGCTTAATTTTATTCCTAAATCAAAATACAGTACAGTATGTAACTAATGTTTCCATAATGGACACGAGAACTTCTAATAGTTCTTGAGAATAGTCCGGGAGTGTTCCAAGGAATAGGCCAAAATGGAAGTCTCAACACTCTAAGGGCATTACGCTAACACAAATAACCACTAAGACTAAACAAATATAGCTGACACACTCTAGATATAAAAGGTAAATTATGACTCTCACACATCCCGCATGTATTACACCTGTGAACCTGAGTGTAAACAGTTGAAAGTACTTCACAGCTTAATAAAAACACCCTTGGGGTGTAAGTGCAATGCTTGAAGACTTTGGCCATGTCTTTGGAATAGTCTTTCTTTTGGTGCTGCTCTCTCATTGGTTTTCATAGTCTTTCTTTCCACAGAAAAGATTAACTGCTTTTCATTCATTTTTTTTGGCAATATCTTTCTTATTGAAGATCCTCTGGCACTGCACCACCCAATTGACTCTGTTCACGAGGTAGACCGTCTCAGTCTTTTCTCTCCCTACGCTCCATTAGGCTCCATCCACTTTGTCCTACTGCCCTTCAGTTTTCACCATTGGCCGGTTGTAGAGGTGAACTACGCTAGCCCTCTCCTGGTAGATGGATGACGGGCTGTGTGACGATGAGGTGAGGGGAGCCGGCGCGTTAATGGCTGCCGTAAGAGCCTTGAGCAGCAGGGTGGCTTCACTCTGGTCCTCCTTACCCTCTTGCCCTTCCAAGCTCCGGGCGACCCAGCGCTCCACCGCAGCCTTCACCTGATCTGACCCCGCCCCTTCGGGAAGTGAGTCAGCCTCCACGCTGGTGTCGAAGCGCTCAACCAGTTCACGAATGTGGCTGTGGGCATGGGGGTTGGAGTGGGCCTGAGCAGAGGCAGGGCAGCAGCTACGCTGGTGGACGCACAAAGAGAAGTGATGGAGGAAGGCGACGGCGCAGAGCGGGCAGCGGTACGGGCGGTCGCGGGCACTGTGCAGGCGGCGATGCAGCTTGAGGTGGATGTACTGGGTGAACTTGGTGCTGCACAGTCTGCATTGGTAAGGCTTCTCGCCCGAGTGGAGCCGCAGGTGGGTCTTGAGATTACTGGTGCTGCTGAAGCGCTTGTGGCACACCTACAGTACACAATAGGAAAGACGGGAGAGGTTACGACGATGTTGTCACAGTGACATCATTACAGAAACCGGCATAGATAGTGTTGTTGCAATAGAGATTATGTTTTTCTTCCAGGCTCCTGGGCTTTTATCTAAACAGTCTGGCAGGGCCTTTCCTGGTTGCGTGGTATCAAGGCATGGCTTGTATTCTTCAGTGGGAGATCATATCACAAAGGCCTTACTTGCATGTATGACTGATGTCATGTTGACGCCCACATATGTACAGTAGAGCGTACTGTGTACTGTGTGTCAAGAGATGTTGTCTTAAAGTGGCAGGGCATAAGTCATAGTGACTTGCAATATGAACAGGGGTGTGTTAGGACAAAGAGTAGTGTGTGGAAAAAGAGCTACAATTGACCAAACACAGTGTGCACATACCGTGCACTCGTGTGGTTTCTCTCCAGTGTGGACCAGGTGATGCTTCTGGAGATGGGCAAGCTGAGTGAAGCTCTTCTCACAGAGTGGACACTGGAAAGGTCTCTCCCCACTGTGTACTCTCAGATGCACCTAAAAAGCAAAGATGTAGGTTAGATAAAAACCCATGCTAGAGGATAGGAAACCCTTCGCCCCAACCAAAGAAGCCAACAGGACCACCAAAGACTATATGATTCTCACCTTGAGGTTGGACAGCTGTCCAAAAGTCTTTAAGCAGACATTACATTCGTACTTGATCTTGCCATTCTGCTTCTTCAGAGGATAGGGTAGGGATCTGTACCCTGGGGTGGCAGGCGAGAGACTGCGCTTTGCCGTGGCCAGACTGAGGTTTATGGCTTCCTCAGCGCCAAAGGGCGACTGCAGGGGTGTCTCGTGCTCCAGCTTGGGCAGGGGCGAGTGCTCTGGGGTGGCAGGGGCGCCATCTGGAGGTGGCATGTTTGGAGTCCTCTCCTTCAGCCCCCCGTGAGTAGCTTCAGAGTAGGGCAGAGACAGCGGGAGCTGACCGGGCTGGTGGGTCAACGTGGGGTACGGAAGTCCGTCACTTCCCAGGCAGCTGCTGTAGCGCAAGGGACCTCCAGACGGGAGGAACCCAGTGTAGGGTGGACCATAATGGGGGAGGAGGTGGGGGTACTGGGGACTGCTGTATGGAGGGATAAGCTGGTAGGTCATTTGAAGGGGTCTTGAGGGGTGGTAGATGGGATAGGATGATACTAAACCCTCTCTGTGTCCGTAGAGTCCGTGGAGGTGGAGAGGAAGGTGTCCGTGCGCTGATGGGGGGGTGGTATGGCGCTCATGGAAGCTGTATGGGTGAGACCCCAGCTTGGGCTCTCTCAGTTCGGGTTGAAGAGAGGGGACGGGACCCCGTAGATCCCGATTCATCTCCTCCTCCGTCTTCTGGCTAAAGTCCATGATTTGGTCGTCCGGAGTGTCGGGAGGTGTGTCTCTCTCCAGCACCTCCACGTCGATTCTCTCGTCTGCTTCATCCTCCCTCTCCTGCTTCATCTCTTCCTTCTTTTCCAGAAGCCAGGTCTGCTGAGGTAGGTGCTGTTTGGCCAACTCACTCTCACTGATGTCTCTGCTTGTGTGTTCTAGGAGTGAAAGACATTGCATTTTGTCATGATTGTTCAATATCCTATGAAGTCGAATTGTCAATCTATCCAATCCACAATTAAAATACATTGTTAACCCTCTTGTTGTGTAGGTCTGATGACTATTCACATATTGGGTCAAATGAGAGTTCACTGCTTTCACGCGATGAGAGGGAGACTGTAGTGACATAACACACTCACATGCACCCGGGCACTCCCTCTTATGGTAAACGGTGATGACGGTTTCAGTTTTAGATGACACAACAAAAAGATTGCAGTTTCTGCCTTTGATAGTAATGTTTTCATTTTCAGAGCATGGGTGTGTTTGGCGTGTGGGCGCAAGTGGGTTCAGTCCATGTCATGGAGGAGTTATAGTAAAACAAAAGGTTTCATTTTTCTGTTGTATGTTGACTATTACAGCACACACGTCTTTTCTCAGAACCGCAAGCTACCGCTATGTTTTTGGCTTGTTTGAAAACCTACACATTTTGTTAGAAATCTTGTGGTAAAACACAGGAATTGCCTGTGTGTGTGGAACACACTACAGGCACGGGGCAAATTAAGCAGGTGTTTATTAGCGTGTGTCAGACAAAACTGGTTCTGGATTTATGTGAAAAGTTATGTACCTAAGCTGACGCATTACACATGCTTGGTTACCTATAGCAGTTTGACTTTGCCCTTTCATTCTGGATGTAAGACAATTGCTGTAAGAGTGAAACCACTCTAGGTAACCATTGTGAATCAGGCAGTGCATTAGAAAACCCATGAAAGACCAAGCCCTGACCTTTACAACTTCATAATACCAATTAGGGGCCAAACTGTTCAGTGAAAGACCAGGAAGTCATTTATTATGCCCATAAACTTGTCATGGTGTTACATCAAGCCAACAGTTAAAAGGTATTTGTCACAAGTATTGAATGATTAAACAATGTAATGGTAGTGTAAGAGAGCCTGCCCCCCCTTAGGCATTTCACTAGTAAAATGATTAGTCATGTAATAAAGCCACAACTTGCCCAACTTGAATGCACAGCTGACTATGACTCACAGACCTGCACTGACCAGGCTTTGTTAAAAAGATTTTCCAATATGTTGTTTAAAAAGGGTGAGTGTGTTTCAAGTGGCTCATCTGTCTCCTACTTTCAGGCAGGTAAAGCCTTGTATTGTGTTCAGTCAATAAATGTTTCCTTATCCCAAACATTAGTCAGTATCTAATTAGTAACAATGCCACCCATTTCAGAAACTGGATTAGACAGGAAGGAAATAATTTCCAGTGGTACTCTCTACCATCTGATATGCTTTGCAATCTCAGTTGGAAGAAACACTAATGTGTCTTGTTTTCTTTGAAGACGATACTCATACAAGTATGTTACTGAACCGAATGCCTCATGTTTGTGTCATCTTATCAAGCAGACACACAGAGATTTTAATCGTTTTATCAGATCTAGTGGGTAGTTTAATGACAACACTGACTTTTATGTCCATCTGAGGTTTTGCTGAAATTGTGCACTAATACCTTTAAAAGCCTGTTAAATTACATACACTGTACTTCAGTACAGTTTACATAAGTACCAACAGTACATTAAATCTGAGGTGTTATGAAAGTATATGCTTGTTAAAATATAAAAACAACTGCTCTACTGCACTCTCAGTTTTAAAGACCTAGTTATTTTGTTGCCTTTACATGCAATTTTTAAAGAATTTATTTTTATGTTAATGGTGATTTTGACGCTTTTTCAGTGTGTTTTTGTAGTTCAAGCATAAAACGTCAACAGTAGATATATAAATGGACAGACAGAACGATGTACAGTAGACACAGGTTAGAAATGATTTAGCTATTTATCCATGCATTTAAAAGTCACTCCATGTTGCACATAAGACCATATTCAATGGATTGCATGGATTAACATGAAACAGTTACCTATGTTCCTTTATTATGCACTTATTATGCACTAACTATAGTTAATGTATTTATTGAAACATTCCTGTTTTTAATGAATTTGTGTAAAAAGTTTGATGGAGCAACCAACAGAGAGCATGTACTGTAGATGGAGATTAGTGAGGAGGATATAAACGATCATGTGGCAGAAGTGCCTGTGTCCTGCAAACATTTAAATAAGATTGACCCAAGGCAGGGCAAGGCAATGCAATGCAATTCTATCCAATTTCTGCTGTTCTGTTATGTTCAGAAATGTATATAAGTATTTATTTTTTATTTTGTAAACTGGAAAAAAATTATATAAAAAACAATTCTTACCATGGTTACGTTGCTCTTATTAATGTTGTTAGTTGGCATAGGTGGGAACCGTTTAAGAAATGAAATTAATCTAGTCATCTAGTGATTTAAAACACTGGCTGTCAGAAAAACATTGCAGCCCAAAATCACTACCTGTTGAACACCCTGACTGGAGTGTTGGTGCAGTAAGCTACCTGCGACAGTCACAACACAGCATGTCAAGATTATTTCAGGGCTTAAACTAGACTGAAGGGAGAGGTGTTAATAAAGAGTTAAGTCCAGGACAGTGAACCGATGAGAGGAGAGCAATTTGATCCGAATGGTACTCACTTTGTTTGAGCTCGTTTCCTGGCTGACTACACAACCTCTGGGCGAACTCATGACTGTACCACACCAGCATCTCCTGCTTGGGCTCCACAGGTCGGATGGTGTAGAAGTAGATGTCGCGGCCATTCTGACAAGCGACCAGGTTCTGTTCCGACAGAGAGCGCGCTGGATTGACATAGCGCATCCAGTTGCTGCGCTGTACGTCATAGCCGTCAATGAAGTGGTGTAGCTGCCCACCGTTGTAGATCTGAGGTTAAAAAAGAATGGTTGAGTAGAATTCAGGAGAAGACAAAACTTTGGAAACACATATTAGAACTAAAAAGCTATTATAACGCTTTGTGTGTATTGCATTGTTGCATTCACTCGTGTGAGACATTCACTAGCTGCAGAGCATCTGAGCAGTCAGCTGTTGACACCACTTAACTTTCACAGAGAGTATATTGATAGAAAGCGTAATTCACCTCGGCCATGTACAGTTTAGTTTCGTAAATCCTCTTATAATATTCTAGGTATTGTTCAACTTGTGTCCTGAGTACTGTCCTGCGCACAGCAGGTGTCTACGTTACCGAGATACTGTCACTGTCTGGCGTGAAATCAGCGTTGTCACTACTTTTATCAGCTGCTTCCTAACACAGAGAGAGGCGGGGCCATCCGCTTTTGAACTCAGACGGGCACACGTCTCTCTCTTTCTCGTATTCTCTCTCTGTTTCGGGGTTTCTCTCAACATGTCCAAACCTGAATGGCTGCTTCCCACCATGACTTGCAACACAATACTTCATGCCAAAAAAGTCCCTCAATTATTAACTCGTCAATCTTTTCACAACTTAAGAAATGCACTTTAATTGTTTTGCTGGAAAAGGTATGAGGAAAAATAATGTTTTGTTGGCCGTCACAATCACACTAATTAATTTTGGCACGTGCTCTGAGAGACACACACACACACTCTCCACCCACAGAAAGTGTGTTGACATTATAGAGGCATGTCAGACTTTCACTATTGCCAAATGCTATAGCAGGACAGGTTACAGGACATAGCGGAAGGAAGAAAAAATAACCATAAAGGACAAGAGAACACTCCTAAATTGCACAAGTCCCAGCTGGGAGAGAGAGAGATAGGGAAAGGTGGGGCGGGGGGCTGGGGACATATAATGATGTGTGTGTGATGGGGGGGGCTCTAAACAATTACTTCCTGTATGTGAGTATTGTATGCAATTGTTGGCTGCGTGTAAAGAATTCACAACTTCCTAAAATGATATGTTCAAAACCCCTGATTAGCGTTGGGTTTTTGCGATGCATTCAAGTTTTTGTTCCTTTAGATAGTTGGTCACAGGCCTGATGTGAAACTGTTTAACCACTTTTGCTTCTATTTCTTTGAATAATTGGGTGAGACCTTGAGGTCAATCCTCTTTTCCCATCGCTTTTATGAAACAGATGTTTGGTAAATTACACGTGTCATTTTATTTTCTTGTTTCTTATTTCTCCTTCATCATTTCTGCAATTACACCTGAAACTTAAACTTCCTTAAATGCCAACTCACCCTCCAGAAATATTTCCTGTTGGTCTGTTCTGGGACATTGTCTTGGGTGTAGATGTCACCTTGCAGAGGCCCAAAGCGACTCCCCTGGGGAATATACTCTTTGCTGAACACGCCTGTCACCTATAAAACAAGACAACACAACATCAGTGCTACAGGAATCAAAGGTGTTGTTTATCTGGTCTCAAAACCACACACCAGACCTGAAACCCATGCGTTAAGCAGTAGAATCAGTTGAACCTGTGCTCTGTACACTCTTGACCATATACATAGAATTACTGTGAGTGAGTTATATGTCTATGTCTAAGTGAGTGCTGTCAAATATGCTGCAGTCCTAGCAGAATTTCTTTTTTAATACTGTGATTTTATTGACCCAGACAGGAGCTCTGATATTCTTTCCTGAGCTCCAAAGTGACCCACTTTCTTCCTCATGCTTAATGATTTAAACCAATGAAGGGTATTACACTTTCTCTGGCCCGCTCCACTGACCTGCTGACTCTCCTCAAAAACACCATTGACCTACACGGACAGAGAGACCATGAATCACCTAATGGTAGCTTAGCTCACTGATACCCCTGATTGGGGAGTAGAACAGTGAGAATGAACAAACCCATTCTCTGTAGTTCCTGGACATTTTTATGTCATGTTCAATGTCTGCACTCTGAGTCAGAGTTTACCAACATAAAGTTACACAATAATGCTTATACTGTTCCGTCACTTCAATACATAGTGACTGTTAACTTGAGCTGGCAATGGAAACATAGAAATAACTATTAATATACTTAAGGGATTACGATGACATTCTTGGTAGTTTTAATAAGGCATAGGCCTTAGGGATAGCCTCGCTTGGCAGTGAGCATCTGTGGGACGCAACCATAGCGTGGGTATCTTAGATGGCTTTGTCCTAAACCCCTTGGAACGCCACTACTCTCACCCCCACCTTTCCAAGAAGGAGATACAGGAACCTGTCACCCCCCCAAAATGTAATTATAACCAGGATGCTGATTTTGAACAGGAAATCACTTCCGTGTGTGTCTAATAACTTGGCACTTACGTGTGAAAACCGTAAGATTACCAGTAATGCTTTGCAAAAAAAAATTACTTCACAATTATTGGAAATAAGAAGTGACAAATGAGGATGAATAAGATAGTGTGGGGGGGTCTGTTGCTGTGTGTCTCTGTGCGAATGGCCTGAGATGAAAACAAGTGTGACAGGGACATTGTGTATTCCTGCCGTTGCGTGACTAATGAGGGAGCTGCGACTGGCCCGCTGCGACCGGCCTGGTGCTTAACGAATGCTCGGCCAAGTCGTCAAGAAGACTAAGCAGGGGAGGGAGTATCGTTTTCTTCTTGACTGGATCCACGCCACCAACTGTCCCTAACCAGAACTGGTCCTCTCACACACCCAGTGAGGGTACCGACCCCCGCGGCCCCCAAAACGAAAGTTAATCGCTGGAGCTTAACCTACTTCCCCGTCCTCCCTCTATTAGCAAACCCAACGCCCCATCTGCCACGTGCCCCCTCGGCACACTTCTGCATTACGAAGAGAGTTATGGGGATTGATGGGCGATATGACCTGTCTTCTATGACCAGCCAAATCCTTCCATTGATTCTCTTACGTGTTGCAGCTGAGCTGTTGACTGGGTCACGTATTTACCCGTGTTGACATTAATCCATACAGCTCTTTAAGGAATGGTTCAACTTACTCACATTCACATGATTGTCTGCTTGGTTTCTCTTTCAGTTGCTGAGTAATAACAGATTAAAGCCCTGAGTGTCCCAGGTGTACTTTTCCATGATATTAAATTGACATCACTAAACAGTGATGGGGGAAAAGCAATCACTGGCAAAAAAATTGTGTAAAATCCCCACTCCTTTCTCATGTTCATTTTTTCTGCCATGTCACATCCTGCCAATTAACACACCCTCTGGCATTTAAACTGGAAAACACAGACACACACACAAGTGTGACAGAAAAAATGCTACATCACATGCTATCAAATCAGCGAATTGTAAAACAGTATAATCGGGAACAGAAAAAATTCTGAATAAAGTGAGAGAGGGCACATCAATGAGTGTTGGCAATGTCGTACTATAGGGCATGGTGGGGTAATATGAACCAAAGGAAGAGACAGGAACAAAACGAATGCATGCACCACAATTATAAGATGTGTGCAAACAACTGAAATCTTAGCAGTGTGCCTAACTCATATAGACAACAAAATATGTGGTCCCCAAGTGCTCTTGTGTCTCAACTTGCCCCATGTTACGGGTAAATGAATCCATCTGACGTTAAATTGAGTCATCTGGGAAGACAGGCCTACTTACTGTTATTAACTATTGTATAAACCGATTTTAAAAGTACAGCTCTATATATAATGATTAATAATTAAATCCCCCATACTGCTGATATTATTGGTGTTCATGATTTCATAACATTACAACTAATTTGTCTACAGTTCTGAAACCTGAAGATGGTTTGCCAAGTCTCTAGGATTAATAAATAGACATAAGTTTTAGGTTGACCTAAACTTTTATTATTTTGAGGAACATCTACAGATCATTTGTTTATTCTTTGTGTAGACTCTCACTGCATGTTTGGCATAATAGTAAACTTTTAGCCTATTAACATGACATAACAGTAGTTGAACTTACCCCCAAGGCTCTGGCAAATTTTGCCCCACAGCCACCATTTAGGGAAAAGTGCTTAGTCTAGCAACCCAGAGCTACACTTTTGATAATTCTCTCACGTTTTTACACACTGCAAGTTCATCAACATATCTGATATAACGTGTTAAACTGAGATAAATTACTTCAGATATGAGACCCAAAAAAACCTTGGCAGGCAAAAAACAGGTGTCTATGAATAAATATCCTTACAAGGTCATTCACATGGTTTTTCCTCCCACCACAACTTGCCCACTGGCTAAGGGTCAATAGTTCGAGCCTGACTATGGGTTCTCCGACTTGCCCCGGACCTATAAAAAGGGAACACAAATTGGCATAGCGCTGCCGGGGATTGGGGATAGATAAGTCGAATTGTCTAGCTTGCCACGTCGCTCTTCAACGACTCCTTGTGTGCAGATTGGGTGCCTGTAAATGCAATTGTGTACTCCAAGTATAGTTGGTTAGTGTCATCATCCTGTGGATGAGCTGACCAAAGGCTTCCATGTTGGAGGAGCAGTGCGAAAAAAATCAACCGGCTATGTGACATGAATGAACCATGTGCGCACCATCCCACATCTGTCCAAGGAGATGCGGAGCTGCCGACAAGGCAGGGTCAGTGGGAATTGGGGGTAAAGAAAAATGTGGGAAAAAAATAAAATACTATAAAATTACACACTGGCTCATTTTACCACAATCTTCCCTACTGAACATGTGTTGGTTTTTAGTATCTGCCTTACTTGTAAGGACACAGTTTGGTTTAGGATTTCTTATCCTCTGGAAATTCAGAGTTTCGCATAATTGATACAACCGTAAATCTCAGAATTTCTCCCAAATTACGTTCTCAGGAAACTATTTTGAAAACCTAAATTACGTTCTATGCCAACCTATTTATGGTGTTTTTACGTTTGAACTGCACGTTTTGTTATTAGGCTATATTTGTACTTTAATTACGTTGCTCCGGTACACTTCGTTTAGCGACTGTTCAATTTAGTTCCCTACAAACGTAATTGACCCTCTCATACGTTCATATTTGACATATTTCGGTTTTACAAAATAGTTCCCTCAGAACGTATTTAATGTGATTTAGGGCTGAATTGATAACATCAAATATGTTTTGCACTCTTGCAAATTTCTGCATTTGATTTGGCTAATGTTAATGTTTCTGTAAGGGTGGAAGATGACTTATTAAAGTCACATTGTCTCACATCAGTTTGACCACAACTTTCACACCTCTCGAGGCCTAGGCAGAAAAAGCAGCAGAGAGAGGAAGAGCTGCTCACATATAACAACTGAAGCAGGAACACCAGCACATTGTAAAGATGAATAAAAAAAAGAGGAAGGAAGAGTGCGCTCAATCAACCACAGGAAAAGTGAAGAAGACTGACCAAGTGTGGAAGAGGAAAATTACATTAGTCCAAAAGGTAAAATGAGCTTGTCCATACTACAATTTGAAAGTGTACCTATTTACAGAAGAGTACACTATATAACATCTCCTGTATGACATCCATTTTAGGTCACCTTGCACTGTGCTCTTTGGCAGATAGCTATGCCGATGAGACTAACTGTTAAAGGGCGGAGCTAATCAGTTGATAACATGACACACGTAGCCCGGAGATATTGTGCACAAGCATGACTCACCTGGACAGAAAAAACCCAGGGGGGGAGGAGAGCAAGGAGAGTAGCGAGAAGTGTTTATGCGATTATATGGCTCAGGTTGGAACACCTGATCCCTGACCTCTTGTTATGTGACACTTATTCCTGGTTGTGGTTGGCAGAAACAGACAGTTAAGAGCCTGAGGGGATTGTGATGAAATGTGCAGAAGATGCAATAGGATTTTCTTAAGTATTGCAGCTACCTATTCCCAAACACCTTGTCTCTGTGTGTTGACCCGAAGACATGACTGTAAACACAAACTGGAGGAATGGTTACAGTCAATAAGCTGAGGTCTTAAATCAGAGCTCAGTGTGAGTGGGTTTGTGCCGTGTGTCAGATGCCATGTGGCTCAGTGCTTACAGTAGGTAGTCCAACATATTACCGTAAAGGTTGCCGGTTCAATTTCAGAATGGGCCATATGTCGCTGTTACCTTGAGTAATGCACTATACACTAAGTTGTCCCAGGGGATGTCCCTGTATGTCGCTTCAGATAACAGCGTCTGCTAAATGACTAAAATGTAAAAGACAACAACATGTTTAGTAATGAATTGGGGCAACTTCTACAACGACTAACACAACACGTGACTCTAACTACTTGTCGTTGACCTCTAAGTGTCAGAAAGGAATATTGTATTTAATGGCTCACAAGATAGCAAGCCATTTCATATTCTTTACAAATTTCACGGGCATATAGGCAATCCAATCTAAATATGCATTCTGAGACATTTGCAAATTATGTTCATGGGTTAGATATATGTTTTTCACACTGTTGCACAAAGTGGAATCACTATCAAGAGAGGCAGAGTTGTATTTTGAAGGTGGCCTGTTAGATTTCCAACTGTGCTAAACATTGTTCTGTCCTAGGACAAGGCACCTTACCCTATTTTGCTCTAGGGGGATGTCCCTGTACTTTCTGTAAGTCGCTCTGGCTCTTCTGCTAAATGACTAAAATATAAATGTAAATGTTATCGGGCACAAATCAGCATAAAGCTGACATTGTGCAATATTATCAGCGACACATTTTGGCGTGACAGTGCCCCTTTCACAACCATTTGCCAAAAACCCTAGTATTCAGCAGATTTCATTGTTAAGCATATTGCTTTACTGTTACAATGTCCTGCATTCCCATCCTGATTAAATCTGCAGCTCTTTACAGAAAAACTGATTAATGTGATGTGAAATACAGTCAGGTTCTCACCTCATTCTCTGTGTTGTATTCAAAGGTAAGGTTGCGTGGTATTGAAGTCATGGCTTTTGGCACACTGAAGCAAGGGTCTGACGCTTGGTCCGGGACGATGTAGGTGGAGTTGAGGGCAAAGTCGTCCTCTCGCCACTCGATCATATCCAGAACTGTTTTCAGCTTCATGTTTATACTGTTAATGTGGATAGTCTTTTTCACTCTGGACCTGGTTTGAGATGCTTTAGGATGGGGATCCTTTAGTGATACTTTTGTTCACTTTGGGTCCTCTTTTTTATATTTGTTGACTACAGCAGGAGATCTGGAGAAAAGAAATGTGATAGAAAGGGTGTGATGCTATGTTATATGTGCTTCAATTCAGCGGTTTGTGATAATTCATCATTGCTTCTATTTCTCATTTAGTGATGTCACAACCTGTATGTTAAAGAGACTGAGGGCAACTTGCCCCTACATCTCCACATGCTGAATGTTCTTGTTCAAAACCATCAACATGCGTTTAGTAAACAATTATACACATTTTTAATACATAGTTAAATTCATATGGTATGATTATTATTATTTTTTTGTCTTATAAATATCCCCAGGTTAAATGATAAAATCATCATATCTAACTCCCAGTTGATTAAGTTAGTGATGACAACAAGCAAACTCCACTCGCAATCACCCTCAGCATCTATATAACAAACAAAACTCATTGAAGCCCCACAGAACAAGCCGATTCACTGCTTTTCATACACTGCCTATTCATATTCCACTGACTCAAGAAGAAAAATATACAATTATGTTGCATCAGCAACTTTCATCCCGAAACAATAAAATGCAATGGATGTCATGCAGTTACAAAGTAGGAAGTAGTTGACTTACTATCAGACATCCATGTAGGATCAGAATCATTGTCTCTTTGGTTAAATCATCCCTTGTCTTTCTTGTGCCACTCTAAATTTTTTCCAGAAATTCCTTTCTGTAAGGTCCTTCGGGTATCTGCGCTGTTCCCTCGTTGCCTCTGCCACCAAAACTCCTGACCACTATTGTGCCAGGCTTTTTACCCTATTCCGTTGACCAATCAGAGGCCCAATTTGGCCATGTGACTGAGAGGATTAGTTGGACGCGTGCCAGTTAACACACGACAGGAAGCTTTGGACCGTAAGTGACCATGCACACACACATGCATGCACACACACGCTCGCACACAAAGGAAGACCCCACGGGCTACCTAAGACATATGAATGTATAGAGGACTAGCAGATGGCTGGCTTGTGGCCACTACAAAAACAAACTGATAGACTTTTGCTTGGTTTGGCCCTTAATGAGCAATCTGGACCTCCGCCCTTCTCCTTGACCTACATGTTGGCCTACATCTTTCCATTCTCATCCTCCCACACGACACCTCCCGCACAACACTAAACCTCGCACAATAACTGAAAATGAACAAGTTAATTGTAAACAATTGAGTTCCCTGTAGCTGAGTTGATAGCACGAACATCTAGGCACTCTAAATTGCTCACGGTACCTGATGAGTCAGTGAATGGCACAATCAAACATACATACAGTAAACAATCTTTGAATATTTCTATCAATCCATAGTAAAGTGGGAAAGGATGCCTCAAATGATTCCCAGTGGAAAGTCAAAAGATCCATCCAGGTTATAACATTCATGCAGCGAGCCTTTTGCAGGTCAGTATGTGAGACAGGTCAGTATGTGAGACAGGTCAGTGTGTGAGACAGGTCAGTATGTGAGACAGGTCAGTATGTGAGACAGGTCAGTATGTGAGACAGGTCATGACAAGGAACCAAGAGTGATAAATAGAGGAGGGAATGAATGTGGGAGAGGTGAATAAAGGAGAGCGAGCCTGGGTCAGCTCCTCGGACACTTGTCAGATGAGCTTCCCTTTCGCTGCAGTCTAATTTGAACTCTACCTTTAACTCTTTTCCCACGTTAAGAGTTACTGTAGGTCACGTCCTCTGAGTTTCATACTAAAGACAGCCAGGAGATGAAAACAACAAAAGCAGAAAGGAAAGGGAAACTCCATGGCCATCAAATGACTCAACACAAATGCGGTAACCAAGTTACAGACAGCTTGTGATGTCACATTGCTTTCTTCCAACATCCATTAGCAAGTGACATGAGGTAATTGTGTTGTTGTAAGATGACCGGAAGTGGGGTTCATACACAAAAAAATGACACTTTGGGTCAAAGTGTTTTAGTTTTTCTTGACTAATGAAATCGTTTTTTTCCCTTTCATCCAATGTAAATAGTTCAGTTTGTTTTTAAATTAAATGTTTTAGGTTCATTCAGTGCAAATGAATCATCAACTACATCTGCGGCAACATTAATTTCACTAATGGTTGCAAAGAAGAAAACCAGTTAAGAGTTTGTTTTAGGTTTAAAAATAAAGATAAAATAATGTATTTTAATTAAATTAAATAAAGATTAAAATTATTATTTAATAATTAAACATAAAGTAATCAATTCATGAACGCACAAAGCAGAACATATATGAAACCAAACTATTTTGAAAATCAACTTGAAACAATGCATTCTGGGAAATGCTGATGCATGATGTCAGACGCAAAATACAGAGAAAAACCTAATTAAACCACTTTCATGGGAATGAGAATAGTAAATTAAGGAACAAAGTGTAATTTCAAGTTGATATCATCCACAAAATTAAACTACTACTGAAATCCACTTTTTAGAGTGAATTAAATCAACTCAGATGAAATAGTTCACATGACTGCTTATATATTGTATATGTATGTATATTTATATAATTTACCATCTCATATTCTATTCATTCATATGTATTCATGAAATGTTAGTCATTTAGCTGAACATGTGTCATACACCATGTTTAAATCACATGCATTTATGGTAGTGTCTGGGTGTACAATGTGTGCATAATATGTGAATGGACAGTTTTTTAAAAGATTTTTCCTTTTAATCGAGTATTTGAATTGTCTCCACTATATTATAAATGTTTAAATACAGTATATTTATGTATAAATATGTATGTCTCTCTTTCCTGCATGCTACTGTCTATCTGCCACCCCCCCCACCCACCAACCCCCAACCGTTGTAACATAATCAGTGAAACGGTAGCTAGATTGGCTGCCATATGGCAAACTTCTATTCCAGGAGTGCCAGGCACTTCAGTGTCGCGTGTGGGGTGGGGGGGGGGTGGAGTGGCGGGTGGAAATCCCAAGGTTCTCCCAGCTTCTTTCACTGGGAGCTAATTTCTCTAATAAGCAGACTGTCTGAGATGAGGCTCAAGACCCGTTATTCCACCCTCCGGGTTGATGCTCTAAGTTGCACTTTTCCAAGACCACGCAGGGGGGGAGAGGGGTGTGTGTGGGGGCGTGGCTAAGATTGACCACAAGGAGCGGGGAGGACAGTGTATGTGAAGAAGGTCAGATGTACAACCATATGATAGGTCTTTAAGTGACATATTACTTGATTTATCATTTTACCTCATATTAAACGATAATCAACACAGCCTAACTGAGACAACGCTTGTATACCGGTGAGTCATTTCCTTATCAGCTTTGTCAAAATAGGTACCGGTACATTTAATTGAATTCAGTTATAGTTTTTGTACATTAAAGGGTATTGGCTTGTTGGGAGGTAGTGGGATGCATCTGCCACTGACCAACACAATCCAAAGAAAAGCCAATTAACATGTAACTATGAAATTAATCACAAACATTATCCATCCAATTCCTAATCCCACCCTCAACATAGTGCAAAATTTCACCTTCAGCCACCTCACAATATCACTCAAACCTAACCCCACTTCCAGACGAGACACCGCAGGGGGTCAGTTATAGCCACAGGTTAGCCTTGTTTTATTATGTCTTCTATTGGGGATAATGCAGACATTGTGATTAACTCAATGTTGAGGTTGTGGCACACAAACGTGATTGGTCTGCGCTTAGATGTGAAAGCAACCAGCACCTCCCCTTAGGGTAGCAACTAGCATCTGGATTCTCGTGGTGATTCAACCAGAGGAATCACTAGTCGCAAGTCAATAACAGTCTGTGGTCCAACAAATACAGCACAAGGAGAGTGATCAGAGGTGACGAAACCAGATAAGCACCCCCCCTTAAATATAATGACAAAAATCGACATTCACACAGAAACAGACATACCCAAATATAACTAAATTCATGTGTAACTAAACACTTAACATGTAAAAAACGATTGGAAATAAGTTTTTCAATGGGAGTTTATGAATAGGACATTTCGGAAAATAAATAGGAATTACCGTACATACCTCTGAATACACAAGATCAGGCACACACAAAATAACATATTTTTGTATTTTATTACTTTTTCATGGACAAGCTATAAGTCCATTTTAGAAAAGTGTGGTCAAGGGATATTTTTCATTGAACCTTAGCCATTCCAAATTAGAAAAGTTAAAGTATTATGCATTGAAGAAAATTCAAAGCCTTAATTTATCCCAATAACACAATTAAAACTAGAACAGCATGCATTTTTGAGAAACTGCAATGTGATAGCTTTGCAGCAGTGGTGTATGATGTCAAGCACACCTGTGTGTCAATTAATACAGACTATTTATTTGGAAAACAGTCATTTAAGCCAATTTGGAAAACATTGTTTTATCTTGTTGTCAGTTGAGCAAGGACATTGCAGGGAGTTGAACCCTATTTCAAGATGCTCTACAGATTATCTACAGACTATCAACATTTTAACAAACAATCTACTAACCCAAACCCTAATCCTAACCATAAACTTTCCTATAAAGATAATCCTAACCTTACTAGAATAATTTTTTAATGATTTAGGTTAGTATAATATAAAACGTCACATGTGGTATGCAAAATGACCAATATTGTCATCCTCACCCTGCAGCTGGCTCTGTAATAGGAATGACATATTAGGATTTTCTTGCACAACCAATTTTAACATTTGCGAAGAATGGTCAGAAAAAAAGAAAATATCCAGTGAGCGGCATTTCTCTGGGTGATGGCAGAGGTCAGAGGAGATTTGCTAGCAAGGTTTGAGCTGATAGTAAGGCAACAGTAACTCAAATACACACTCATTACAACCAATATATGCAGAAGAGCATCTCTGAAAGCACAACAAATTGAACCTTCATGCAGATGGGCTACAGCAGCAGAAGACCACACTGGGTACCACTCCTGTCAGCTAAGAACAGGAAACTGAGGCTACAATGTGCTCGGGCCTAACAAAATTGGAAAAATGGTGCCTGGTCTGAGGATTTTTGATTTCTACTGCAAGATTCAGATGGTAGGGTCAGCATTTGGCATAAACAACATGAAAACAAGGATCCATCCTCCCTATTAAAGGTTCATGCTGGTGATGTAATGGTATAGGGGATATTTATTTGGCACACTTTGGGCCCCTTAATACCGGCTGAGCATTGTTTAAATGCCACAACATACCTGAGTATTGTTGCTGACATTGTTCATCCATTTATGACCACAGTGTATCCATCTTCAAATGGTTACTTCCAGCATGATAACACACCATGTCACAAAGCTCACATCATCTCACAGTGGTTTCTTGAACATGACAATGAGTTCGCTGTACTAAAATGGTCTCCACAGTCAACAGATCTCACTCCAATCGAGTACCTTTTGGATGTCGTGGGATGTTAGACTTATGTCATGGATGTGCAGCGGCAAATCTGCAGCAACTGCATGATGCTGTTATATTAATATGTACCAAAATCTCTGAGGAATATTTCCAGCCCCTTGTGGAATCTATGCCACAAACATTTAATGTAGTTCTCAAGGCAAAAGGGGGCCCAACCTGGTACTAGCAAGGTGTACCTAATGAAGTGGCTGGTGAATGTATACCAACTATGTTTTTCGTGCACTTCCCTGTAATGAAGAATTAAGTCACATGCAAGGCCCCCTTTCGTCTTCAGAACTGCCTTAATTCTAGGTGGCATTGATTCAACAAGGTGGTGAAAGCATTCTTTAGAAATGTTTGCCCATATTGATAGGATAGCATCTTGCAGTTGATGGAGATTTGTGGGATGCACATCCAGTACACAAAGCTCCCGTTCCACCACATCCCAAAGATGCTCTATTGGGTTGAGATGTGGGGACTGTGGGGGCCATTTTATTACAGTGAACTCATTGTCATGTTCAAGAAACCAATGTGAAATTATTCAAGCTTTGGGACATGATGCATTCTCCTGCTGGAATTAGCCATCAGAGGATGGGTACATGGTGGCCATAAAGGGATGGACACGGTCAGAAACAATGCTCAGGTAGGCCATGGCATTTAAACAATGTCCAATTGGCACTAAGGGGCCTAAAGTGTGCCAAGAAAACATCCCCTAAACCATTACACCACCACCACCAGCCTGCACAGTGGTAACAAGGCATGATGGATCCATGTTCTCATTCTGTTTACGCTAAATTCTGACTCTAACATCTGAATCTCTCAACAGAAATCGAGACTCATCAGACCAGGTAACATTTTTCCAGTCTTAAACTGTCCAATTTTGGTGTGCTCTTTCAAATTGTAGCCTCTTTTTCCTATTTGTAGTGGATATGAGTGGTACCCGGTGGGATCTTCTGCTGTTGTAGCCCATCCGCCTCAAGGTTGTGCATGTTGTGGCTTCACAAATGCTTTGCCGCATACCTCGGTTGTAACGAGTGGTTATTTCAGTCAAAGTTGCCCTTCTATCAGCTTGAAGCAGTCTGCCCATTTTCCTCTGACCTCTAGCATCAACAAGGCATTTTCACCCACAGGACTCCCGAATACTGGATGTTTTTCCCTTTTCACACCATTCTTTGTAAACCCTAGAAATGGTTGTGCGTGAAAATCCCAGTAACTGAGCAGATTGTGAAATACTCAGACCAGCCTGTCTGGCACCAACAACCATGCCACGCACAAAATTAGTTAAATCACCTTTCTTTCCCATTCCGACATTCAGTTTGGAGTTCAGGCGATTGTCTTGACCAGGACCACACCCCTATCTGCATTGAAGCAACTGCCATGTGATTGAAAATTGAACGGGTGTTCCTAGTAATCCTTTAGGTGAGTGTATGAGACCGTATACCACTGGTATGACATCACATTTTATTTCTCTATTCATGTTGGAAACCAGTTTACCAAAGCAATAATTAATGTTGGGGTTTAATTGATATATTGCCAATATACCATGGTTAAGCGATGGCTCCAGGCACTTTGCAATGTGTCATGCCTCTGAACAGCTCTTAGCAGCTCTTATACCACACCCCCTGGTGCCTTATAGCCTAAGTATAATATGTATCACTCACCTCAGCATTCAATCTACTGTCCCTCACATATAACTCTTTTCCTGGCTCTTCCTGGACATCCCCTCACAAAAGCAGTTCAGGGCTATTAATGCCAGTCTGGTGTCCTGTATTACAATGGTTGACAATTATGAACAAAATAACTAATGGCAGAGCTGTCTGATATCTAGCGCTTGATCACCCAATTAATAGAAAAGGAATGTGGCACAAGAAACTAGCTCACAGCGGGGTTGGATGTGACTTTTAACAAGCCAGCCACTGACCACTAAACCTAATAACCCAGAAAGGCTGGCTACCTAACAATAGAGGCGACAGTACTATGCTGTACATACTTACTAACTTATAGTTAGTTGTCTGTGGCTAGCTTGTCAAACATCTGATTAACCCAAGCTGTATTGTAATAAAAAAAATATTGCAATAAATATTTTAACTAATAGTACAAGTCAAAATTCAAGTGAAATGCCAGTGCAATTGCGTAAGTACCAGTTCTTATCTTTAATGTCTGCAAACAGTGGGTATTTGCCATTCATAAACAAGGTGAAACAAGGTCTGCCTAATTTCCTGCTCCAAGCCCACACATTAGACAAGACATGAAAAGGCTACAAAGGTAAATTGTAAAGCAAGACATGGATTTCAGGTGAAATAGGTCTCTTCATACACTACAGTATGAGGCCAGTGAAATGGACTTCGGTATCAGCTGACCGAAGTTTGAAATTTGGAGACATCACATGAACACTCACAACTTTATTGCCCATATAATCATACTTATTCTATCAATTATTGGTGGAGACAAAACTTCCTTCTTTGAATATTGGGGTGGACATGTCCCCCTGTAGCCTCATGGGACCAACCTGATCTCGCGAGCAAGAAACTGACTTTTCTTACGGCATTACTGAAGAGTCTAGCCAATATAAAAATGAACCATAACCTGCCTTATTGTAGCACTAGCACTACAGTAGCTCAAAAACATACTTTTTATTAGGGTTTGAAGATCTAATATGTGTGATGATTTAGCAACTGGATAGCTTATTTCTTGCCATGTGTTCAAAAACATTTTTTAGGAATTGCTAAAGTGAAATCTGATATTATTAAGATGTTAGAAATTCATCTCTTTACCACACTGGGCTCATTTGTGCGCATCACTTTTGCTCTCCTGGGGCCTCATTTATAAACGTGGCATATGCCGCTCTCTATGCAATAATTGGGATTTATAAAAAGCAAACTTGACGGGAAAATGTGCTGTCCTTCACGGCAACTCTGACCCATGCGTACGCACAAAAACGAGTGAAATGGGAAATGGCAACACCGCCAGCAGATTGATGAAACACGTGAAACTGTCTAAAACTGCAGACTGTTGTGTAGCTAAACAAACTCGAAATATGGCCTCTCATTAATAATATGAACATTTTACAAAGCCATTCTCACAATCAACAGCCTGGTGAAATACAAATAAAATAAAATAAGATTGTAGCCAAAGTAAATGCAAATAAAGACACATTTGTAAAAAGAACACTCAAATGTTCTGTAATTATATTGGCATGTTATGTAATTCATCCTCATAAATAATACGGTAAACAGAACACAATAATTTTTAAAACTGATATTCTTGTCAATGTCTCTGTCTGGCGGAGCAGAAAGACAAATAGATGATGATAGATAGATAAATAGATAATAGATAGATAGTCATTACTGACCATTGGGTAAAGTAGTTTTGAAAGTATATGTCGTCATCAGCTACAGAATCATAATGTTCATTTATATGCGTTTAGTTCGTTTCATTTTTAAATGTGTTCCATCATGACGCATGTCTTAACCATTTTGAAATGTGCAAAAAATTCCATTTACGCAGATCTATTTCCCATCTACAATTAGATTAATACCGACATCTGTAGATTATCAGATACAGTCAATTGGATGGTTATAAAAAGCCATTCCAATGCGTATTGACTTACAATGGCTGATCTTGCACTGTTAGAAGATAATAATAATAGCCTAATAGTGCATTTTATTTAGTGGTGCCTTTCATAATGTCAGGATTTCTGGCGACTGGCACTTTCCAGAGGGAATTAGCTGACAGGTCAGGGTTCTCAGCCATCGACTTTGATATCTGACCACTTTTTTTTTCGGCCATGGTCTGACTCTCAGGCTGTAGCATTCACAGTGTCTGCAAACTTTTGCAACTCCAATGCCTTTTTGGCATTAGTAATGGCCACACTGTGCACTTCAAACAACATTTTCCTCCTCTTTTACACATTGCCAACAATAATTTGAGTGACGTTTCATTTTTTGGTTTTTTCCTCTCTGTGTTTGCCATGATTTCTCAATCAATGAGTATTAATTTCTGGGCGTTTCATTGACTATTTATGGGCAATAATGGGCTTGACATGCAGCCGCAAAAGTTGCGCCACATTTAGAGTTGATTGTGATTTATAAAGGGAAAACGGCATAGGACGTGCATGCGCACAGTTTTATAAATCTGAATATTTCTTTGCATACGCATGTCCTATATTTTGTCGTATGCCACTTCTGATGCAAATCCACCACAAAGTTTTATAAATGAGGCCCCTTTTGATGAATGGAACACGGAGAAAGACAGCCTAGCTGTTAATTGTTGTTTGACCTTGAACTGGTTCACATGTAATCTATATAATTTGCATATACGTTCATAGTTATAATTGGTTAGGGCTTTGTCCCTGTCCTGGGTTGCGTTCAAGACTGACAGGATTTCTTTGTCTTAAAACCAGAAATAAAAAAATTGCTAGTGGACTGATCAATTACAAATTAACAAGCTCACTGCACGGCACTAGGACACATATGCTGCCACCAGAATTAAATCGATATTGTGAAAACTGCAGGTGCTAAAGAGGTGCCAAAAAACAAAGTAAAGAGAAGATGAAAAATATGAATAAGAAGATGTGCATTGCTTATGTAATTATATAATAATCATACCAATTGGCAATTAACATTTGAAGTGAGGCACACCCTGTTTTGTTAAAATGCTGAAAGGTATCTTACTTATTATGGGATATAAAATTAGAAATTATATTCTTCAACACTCAACACTGTAGTTTCATCAAATTAATTTAATAATACCTAAATTGAGCAACATATATCTGTTTTCCTTAGTCAAACATTCAGTTCTGAGGGAAGAAATATCAAGTTAATTCAAATACCCAATCAAAACAGAGAAAAGGTGGAAGTTCAGGTACAGTTCAGTTTTAGTTTTGTGCTTGTCTTGCTTTGTTCAATTCATACCACAAATTGCCCTAACCTTAATCCTAATCTTCACCCTAATCTTAACCTAACCCTAAAATAGGCCGCTAATTTGCTTAAACAATAACATTTTACATGGCCTTCACCAGGCAGCCTACTGTTATCCATGGTGACTTAAATATATTAGATAAATGCTAAATTTAAAAATATTACCCCCATTGATATCTTGAGATTTTTACCGAAAGGTTGCCAGAACAAATTAATTCATGAATTCGCGCCTCCCCTCTGCCTCCTTTCCATTTTGATTGGGTATTGAAATTAACCAATCATAATCTTTCTGCCCTTCGAAAATGTTTGAGTGCAATTTTGCAGCTGCACATAGCTCTTTTCAGGGTAAAATTATGGTTAAACATACAATATGTAGTTTTTGTCTGCTAGGGGTCTCTCAATCAAAACAATAACAAAAGATGTACTTGGATGAAGTCAGGAAGTAGTGTGGGATCAGGGGATTTGTTGTCATTGTCAATGCCAACCAGCCGATCTAGCATCTCCAGCAGAAAAATTGTTCACTGGCAAGGTAATGTATTGTTAATTACACTACTCATTAAAATAACACTAAGATAACACATCCTATATCTGGATGAATTAACTAATTGTATGAAATACTTTTGTCTTTAAATAGTTGAATGTGCTGACAACAAAATCACACAAAAATTATCAATTGGAAATCAAATTTATCAACCCATGGAGGTCTGTATATGGAGTCACACTCAAAATCAAAATGGAAAACCACACTACAGGCTGATCCAACTTCGATGTAATGTCCTTAAAACAAGTCAAAATTAGGCTCAGTAGTGTGTGTGGCCTCCACGTGCTCGTATTACCTCCCTACAACGCCTGGGCATGCTCCTGATGAGGTGGCGGATGGTCTCCTGAGGGATGTCCTTCCAGACCTGGACTAAAGCATCTGCCAACTCCTGGACAGTCTGTGGTGCAACGTGGCATTGGTGGATGGAGTGAGACATGATGTCCCAGATGTGCTCAATCGGATTCAGGTCTGGGTAATGGGCCAGTCTATAGCATCAATGCCTTCCTCTTGCAGGAACTGCTGACACACTCCAACCACATGAGGTCTAGCATTGCCTTGCAATAGGAGGAACCCAGGGCCAACCGCAGCAGCATATGGTCTCACAAGGGGTCTGAGCATCTCATCTCGGTACATAATGGCAGTCAGGCTACCTCTGGCGAGTACAAGGAGGGCTGTGCGGCCCCCCCAAAGAAATGCCACCCCACACCCTTACTGACCCACCGTCAAAACAGGTCATGCTGGAGGATGTTGCAGGCAGCAGAACGTTCTCCACGGCGTCTCCAGACTCTGTCACGTCTGTCACATGTGCACAGTGTGAACCTGCTTTCATCTTTGAAGTGCACAGGGCACCAGTGGCGAATTTGCCAATCTTGGTGTTCCCTGGCAAACGCCAAACGTCCTGCACGGTGATAGGCTGTAAGCACAACCCCCACTTGTGGACATCGGGCCCTCATACCGCACTCGTGGAGTCTGTTTCTGATCATTTGAGTGGACAAATGCACATTTGTGGCCTGCTGGAGGTAATTTTGCAGGGCTCTGGCAGTGCTCCTCCTGCTCCTTCTTGCACAATGGCGGAGGTAGCGGTGTAGTGGATTTTTAGATGTTCCACAGGACTGATTATAGCAGCTGTCTAAGAACTACCAGTCTCTCAAACTTTCTCGATTGCCGGAGTGAGACCCGGAAGGAAGGGGGGCCAAACCCCCCACTATGGGTAGTCAAACAAGAAGCTGAGATCTCAACATTATACTGTTATATCATGATATATCACTTTTTGGGCTTGCTGGATCATCCCAAAAAGGGAGTTTTGGTTTACTACATGCAAAGCTATATGATTTTCTCCACAGAGCGACTAGAAGAGATTAATACTAGCTTTCTACTGTGAAACAGAGTCAAATGTTTGTAACCCACTCCTTTGTTACAGACCGGATAGCTCCACCGAGGCGACGCATAATCTAATTGTTAATGTACTCTTTTGTTCTCCAATTCCATCCAGTGAACTGATCTTTATTTTGTATGCAGCGGGAGTTGTGGGCATCTCCTCGCGAGGGGAAATATAAGTCTTTGTTTAAGGTCAAACGGATGAGATTTCTTTAACGACTCTCCTGGCCCACGTCTGTGCGTGCCATAGCAAATGTGTTGAATAAATTTTGAGAAATAGACTGAACCGTATAAGATATGCTTAGATCGTAGATCATATTTAGGAGTTTAGACGACATGTAATTCTGGGTATTGTATTGTGTAATTCTGTGTCCGGTTAAAGAGTTGCATTTATCCCTTTAATTGGAATTAAATATTATTCCATTTACTAAGTTCTGTCCGTCTGACATTCTAAATCATTTCCCAGAACATCTCCAGTGGAGTTATTAATGGGAACGTAAGCTATCTTGTTGCGGCCTGCTCTTAAGTTTTCAGCCCTTATCACGCACACATTCAAGCTAGGTAGCCTACGCACTGTTTTCTGAGTATCGCGGTTAGCGATAAAGTTTTCCCGGGTCGCTCTAGTATTTCTTTCCGTAGCTGTTTACACACACAGATAAATAATCTATATTGGGTCAGATAGTTAGATAGGAAATATCAACAACGTCTGTACTATCAATCCTCTATACGCATTTATTAAGCATTTCTCCGTTCTCAACTCAGACTATTGTAACAGAGGAGAAAAGGAAATATATTAATCATTAATGCCTTAACTTCATAAGTGCACATTAATTGTATCCTTTTTCCTTCTGACTACAGCAGTCCTGCTGCTGGGTTGTTGCCCTCCTATGGCCTCCTCCACGTCTCCTGATATACTGGCCTGTCTCCTGGTAGCGCCTCCATGCTCTGTACACAAACCTTCTTGCCACAGATCGCATTGACGTGCCATCCTGGATGAGCTGCACTACCTGAGCCACTTGTGGGTTGTAAACTCATGCTACCACTAGAGTGAAAGCACCGCCAGCATTCAAAAGTGACCAAAACATCAGCCAGGAAGCATAGGAAATGAGAAGTGGTATATGGTCACCACCTGCAGAACCACTCCTTTATTGGGGGTGTCTTGCTAATTGCCTATAATTTCCACCTGCTGTCTGTTCCATTTGCACAACAGCATGTGAAATTGATTGTCAATCAGTGTTGCGTCCTGAGTGGACAGTGTGATTTCATAGAAGTGTGATTGACTTGGAGTTACATTGTTTTATCTGTAAATGTTTTAAGTAAATGTTTTGTTACTGTTAGGGTTTAAGGTTTAGGACAGGGACAGGGAACAACTTTGGTCAACTGAAGATGAATGCTTTTCTGCTTTGGAGCATATATGTATCCAGACCATGATGTCTGATATAAAACAGTAACTTTCAGTTGAGCCACAGTTCAACACATACACAACAAAGTTGCTGAGAAACACTTCTCAGACTGTAGAGCCAGTGTGTTGTGTAATGCAAACATTTTTTTCACAGAAAGAGGACAGTGCATAACTAAAGTAGGTTAAATAATACACTCACACCCAAAGCTGAGCTAGAGGGAGCATGTCAGTACAGCTAAAAATAATCTACTGTAGAAACATTGTGGTGATCAAATAAAAGAAGTGTCCTGTCAGCCAACCCACCGATATAACAGCATGATATTATGTGAGATCTTTCTACAGTATCATGCTTCATGAGTAGCAATGGAACACTAAAAACTAAAGGGACTTTTAGTCCAAATGGGGATTTGTGGTAAATTCAGTTAGCGTGATTTTGTTGTTGAAACAGGATGATACTTAACTCCACATGTAATTCCGTAAAACACCTGATGGGACATGATGTGTTGCCATGATAAATCATCAAGTAGTTCCTAAAACAGTGTGGGTGTTTTTCTTTGTGGTAAAAATGAAACATAAGTGAACCATGTTTTAGGTTGGTCATGAGCTTATGTTTTCTCTGTTACTAAGAGCAATTTAAGAGTCCATCACAAGTCTCTAAATCAGCATGTGACTGTATCAACTGGCAAATGACTCCCCTCTTTAAAGTCCCTGTAAATACCCCACTGCCCTCTCTAATTTTCTGGTGTTCTAATTTCATTTTTCTGATCAGTAATTTGCATCCTTTCAAATTATCTGTTTATTTTCTCTTGTTTCTCATCTTTCCACCACCTGCATCAACATCCATTTACCTCCCAATCCTTCCTTAACTTCTTCCTTCAGTGATTTTCCAACCACCCCACCCCACCCCACTACACCCGAATGGCAGGAAAACCTGAAAACCAAACAGCCATCCATTGTTCTTCCCCACATTTTATAATGAAACTGGAATATTTTATGGTTTATATGAGTTATTATGTGCCATGCCTTTTTTTGTGTATCTTTCTGATGTGTACTGCTTATATTTTCTAGTGTCCCCCGTATGGACACTATGAACTATTATACAAGTCGCTATGGACATTCCCATTGACCATCATACAGTATCAAGTTTCAAGTTTCGGTTACTGGTACTGGTAATTGCATGTACAGTGAAAAGCTTGTACCCCAGCTCAGAAATGCAGTTATATTAGTAAAAACAGTGGTGGGGCTATTGTTTTTGTCCATGAAGGCCTGTCAAACCAAGTATTCTCAAGTACCTGTATCAGTCTGTTGTGTAACTGCTTACATCTAAAGGGCTGCACATTTTAGGCTAGTTATTCTAGGTCCCACCTTGGACACTATGGTCTGTTGTACAAAGCCATTATAGTAAATTCAAATGCACCATGAGGATAGCACAGTATCATTCTACGGTGTACATTATACATGAACAGTCCTCCTGTATATTCCACATGTTATTGTTTATTAATTCCAATGACATTAGGTTTTCTTAATGTTTTTGGAGCCGTACTGCATTTTTGGAGCCGTGGCACAGTATTTTAAATTTACTGTACCTCTGCATTTCTGTGCATGGACAAATAGATCCATATTTAATCCAACTAATGCATTATTCCTCTATTAAAATTTATATGTATGCATAATCACCATCTATCAAATGTGTTCACAATTGCTTTATTTTTTCCCCTCAATCACCCTCGTTGACTCCCTCTCTACTTAGATGTTTTCCCTATGTTACTCTGTGTTTCATGAAAGTAAACAAAAAGCAGCTAAGCTGTTCATCACATTCTGGTTTCACTGGAGGAATTTGTGGATTAGTTCCTGTGTTTATGTGCTATTCCTCTGACGCGCGGTTGTCAGGGAGTTCTTCACTGGGCAGAAGCTCTGCATACTTAAGTACAGACTTTCAGAATGTCCTGAAAGAGTACAGAAATGGGGATGGCCTGCATTATGTTACCATGGAGATGGTAACTGTAGTGACATCATTTTCGGGGGTACTACGTTTGTTTACCGTCTCTAGGGAGCTTAGGGCATCCTCAGATCCCATTTTACTGAGAAGATTATCCCCATTATCTAACCTTAAACATATATGATTGTGTTATTCCTTTTTCATCACTAAATTGTGAGGGGATTGTTTTCCCAGACACTTCCAGAACATTGTTTTTGAGGCATTCTGTTTTTCTGGGTTATGGTGCACCCCCTTACTGATTACACAGAACAGGTCATTTCGAGGTCCATCAACTATGCAGGGGCCTATATAAGCATATGTGTTGTATAACTTTAATCACCTTTGGAAATCACTGATTTATAATTAATTATATACATACAATGGTAAAGCCACATTTTCAGCAATTTTAGTGTCCTAATGATGAAACCTTCAGCTCATCCATAACTAATCATGTTTTAACTATAATTTTGTATCACTTTAATGTCACAATGGAGAATAAAGGTGTCAATTTCTGTCAACACACATTTCAAATCCCGGGTAATCTAAAACTCTTTACCAGTAGTGTAACACATACTATCTTAAATATAATTATGCAACAAATCATGCGAACATTCAGTATGTGTGATATAGTGTCAAAAAATGAGAAACACAAGACTACATTTTACTTTTCAGCAGTCCTAACACCAATTTCATCAAAACACCAACTTTGTCAACTGTAAACAGGCATTTTCTCAGATTCACTGTACTACAACTAAAACAGATGTAAACAGGTCAAGCACATTACATGTATTTGTGTACTGTAAGTTTTAGTTCCTATGTGGGTGATATCTCAAGAATTAAATAAATCCTTTGGCGTTCTAAGCCTTTCAGTTCCTTATTTCAGAGAAACACCATGATAAATTTTAAAAACCTTATAAACCTTTTCATGTAGCATTGTAGATGTCCACAACTTTAAAATGTAGCATGCTCATTTGAAATGGTGAATGCAGTGAACAAAAGACATATCTTAGTTACATTCAATTATGGTAATAAGGTCACAAATGTTTCCCTTTTCTCTCAGCCATAAAGGTCACTAAGTCACACAGTCTATAACATGTAAAACTTCAGATGCAAAAACACAACCTTCATTACTACATGTAATCCCTGTCAGTCTTTCAAAACAAGCAGACCCATGGTCCAAGACATGTTGTCAAGATCTGTAAGAGGCTAAAAGACCAAAACAACAATGACTTACAAAGGCTTGTCATAAGTTATTCATCAGGCAAAAGATTGACATCATGTGCTGTTTTCTCCTATGCCAATACCCGCCTTTCTCTATTGTTTTCCATGTTAGTAACCAATCTGATGGAAGTACGTAGTATTGGTGTTAGACAATAAGAGAAGCTTTTGTTAGAAGACTGGATTTATGATTGATGGAGTGCTTGATAGACCATCTGGAGAAGGAGCTGGCTAACAAGGGAAGATTCTCTACTCCTATTGTAAAATCATAGGCACTTGTTGGAAAAAGTGGATTGATGTCACGGGTAATGTGCATATAATGTGCCAGTTCATTTTCCATCACTTTTACCAGTGAAACATAAAAGATCATGCTGGGCTAAACTTATACCAAACATTTTTTACTCTTTTCCTAAGAATACAATGGGAATTCTAGGGTTGTTGTTCGTAGCCTGGTGTTGTGGAGTTAGGATATATAAAGTATAATCATTTTCTACAGTTCAGTATTAGAGCATAACTGTGCTAACAATCAGTGGTTCTAAAACCGGACATTAAAATAATAAATATACCCTCACCTTCATTAGGTACACCTTGCTGGTACTGGTTTGGAGTGGACCCACTTTTTCCTTCAGAACTGCTTTCATTATTTGTGGCATAAATTCAAATTTAAATTCAAATTCTAGGTACTGGAAACATTCCTCAGAGGTTTTGGTCATATTAACATTAATATCTCACAATTGTCTCACAATCATCTCAAAATTGTTGCAGATTTGTCAGCTGTGTCAGGATTCCGCCCCCTGAGCTGTCTTCCCTCTCCTTTTGTGTGCCTTTCCTCCCGTCTGGCTCCCTTGTGTGTGTGTGTCTGGTCTGTTTTGTGTCTGTTTGTCGTCATCCTGCCACCAGATCCCATCATCCCAACATACATGAAGGCACCCATTCCTGAGCACCAGTCCCCAACACTAATCATCTCCTGCACCTGTTCCTCTGCCATACCATATATATTCAACCAGTTATCTGAAACCATCCAGCTGGTCATGAGGATCTGGCCTACTACATTTCTTGTATCTAACACAACCGTTCATTCCCATTATTTTCAATAAATTATTTATTGTTGGTACTCATAATTTTCTGCATTTGGATTCTCTCTACTATTTTGAGCCCAGACCTGACAGGCTGCACATCCATGATGAGAATCTCCCATTCCACCAAATCCCAAAGGTGATCAATTAGATTGAGATCTGGTGACTATTAAGGACATTTGAATGAACCCATTGTCATGTTCAAGAAACCAGTTTTAGATAATGTGAGCTTTGTGATACGGCATGTTATCCTGCTGGCAGTAGCCATTTGAAAATGGGTACATTGTGGTCATGAAGGGATGGATATGGTCAGCAACAATACTCAGGTAGGCTGTGCCATTCAAATTATGCTCAATTGGTACCAAGGTGCCCAAAGTGTGCCAAGAATATATCCCCCATACCATTACACCACCACCACAAGCCGGAACCCTTGATACAAGGCAGGATGGATCCATCCTTTCATTTTGTTTACGTCAAATTCTGACCCTACCATCTGAATGTCACAGCAGATATCGAGACTCATCAGGCTAGGCAATGTTTTTGCAATCTTCTATTGTCCAATTTTGGAGGGCCCGTTAAAATTTTTGCCTCAGTTTCCTTTTCTTAGCTGACAGGAGTAGCACCTGCTACTGTAGCCCATCTGCTTTAAAGATTGATGTGTTGTGTAATCAGAAATGCTCTTTTGCATACCTTGGTTGTAACAAGTGGTTATTAGAGTTACACTTGCCTTTCTATCAGTTAGAACCAGTCTGGCCATTCTTCTATGACTTCTGGCACCAACAAGGCATTTTTGCTCATAGATCTGCCGCTCACCTAATGCTTTCCATTTTCCTAGATGTGGTTGTGTAGGGAATTCCCTGTAGATCAACTCTTTCTGAAATACTCAAACCAGCCCATCTGGCGCTAACAGACATGCTATGTTCAAAGTTACTTAAATCACAATTCTTTCACTTCCCCATTCTGTTGCATGGGTTGAACTTCAGCAGATCGTTGACCAGGGGTCACCAATCCTTCTCCTGGAGAGCTACCACCAAGTTTTCACTCAACCCCAATCTGGCACACCTTATTTTTATTATTAGCTGGTTGATAAGCTCTATGAGGCTACATTATGTGCAGTTGGAGTGAAAACCAACAGGGTGGTAGCTCTCTAGGACCAGGATTGGTGACCCCTGGTCTTGATCATATCTACATGCCTAAATGCATTGACTTGCTATGACTTGGTTGGCAAATTAGATATTTACATGAGCAGAACTTTCACTAGGGATGGGGAGGTTATGTCCCCTCCCCATTCTGAAATTGTATTTTCTTTCTCCCTCAACTTTAGCGATATTAGTGCCTTAGGACCTGGCTGGAAACTTCAGGATGCACAGGCAGCCCTAGGCAGGGGAAAAAACTCAAAGCGAGAGGCTACCAAACTTGTTTTGATTTGGGATTGGCCTGAACTAATCATAATACTTTCTGCCATTCTGAAATGTGCAGCTAAAACAGAAGCTCCTAGCAGGTTAGTTTTTCCTGAGGCAAAGCAAAATACTGGATGGTAACATGTGTTCGATTGAGCTACATGTAGCTAAGCTACCTAATTTCTCAGGGTTGTAGATAAGCAAGCAAAGCAGACATTGTTCTCATTGATGTAGCAAGCTAGTTTTATTTTTGTTTCGCAGTGCTGATGTTGACTGCAGATAACGACCAAACATCTTACAGCTATTGTGTACGCAGTACTGTAGCTAGCTAATTTACTAATCTACCTACCTGAACTTCGCTAGTCATTCGATGAGTGCTGTGTCTGAGTTATAGACAGCTAAGACATTTTAGACAGGCTATAGCTCACTTTTTCTCACTTATACTACAATTAGTCAAGATGAAACTAGCTAAGAGCTAGCTAAGGAGCAACCTTTGTCATAGACCTGAGGTAAACTTTGCAATTCAACCATTTCACAGAATGATAAAAAATTCCTTCTGCAACATATAAAAGCTCTTTACCAAAACAAGGCTGATCTTATAAAAATACAATTCCAGGGGGGTATTGCACAAAACCAAGATAAGGGATTAAGCCGGGATATTCAAGTTATCCTGGATAAATTTAGTCTTCATTTGGTTGCACAAAAGCTGCTAGAAGTAAACCCGGCCAAGTAACCATGGAGATATATTCTTTGCAGCTAGCCTGCTCCAGAGCAGGCTAACAGCCAGGCTAAGATAAATCCTGGAGCCTTGTGTTAAATCAGTTGTCGTTCTGATCCGAAATAAACGTGTTAAACATTCATACCACTGTATTCTGAATGTGTTCTGCTAAATTTTTATTAACATTCTTGTCACTATTGCTGTCACGAGTTTGATTGAAATCAATGCAGTTGTTTAGATGTTTTGAAATGCTACATGAAGTTGCAACGTGACAGTCTACGTAATTTACCGGTTACACATGCATTGAAAATGTGTGGCGCATTATGAAGCGCAAAATACAACAACGGGACCTTCAATTAACTAATACTTGGAAGGATTAAAAAAAATGCATTTCTGGAACTAATGCAAAAATTGTAATATTGTAAACTTCACTCTACATTCAATTAATGGAACTTTCATTAAGCCTACATCCTTTTACCACATTTTAACAACTTCAGTAAACACATCCAAGACAGATGAAGTCATCGTCATCCATAAGTCCATTGTGCTCTCCGCAAGACTCCACCGTTGTCAGTGGCAGCAAGCCACCCATTCCTCATTGGCCTTCGGGTTGCTTGCAAATCCCCATAGACCCCCTTGCAAACAGTATAGGGGTCACTTCCCATAAATGTTTTTTGAAGACAGAAACCAGCAGGCTTACGCACTTTGGTTGTTTTTGGTTTCTTTTTGTCTGCTTTGGCCTGTACAATGTTGAAATGTTCCTGGCTTGTTAGGTTGTAGCTTGGTGTCCTCACCATTATCCTCTTCTTTCCCCTCTCTCTTGTAGGTAATTCAATAAGGTCTGAGAACCTTACAATAGAAGCCCACTCAGCTGTTGAATTGCTGGGTAGAGAGGGTGGCCCAGTTGTGAGGGTGGAGGCATGGGGGGCTGGCCCAGTTGTGAGGGTTGAGGCATGGGGGGCTGGCCCAGTTGTGAGGGTTGAGGCATGGGGGCTGGCCCAGTTGTGAGGGTTTAGGCATGGGGGCTGGGGGCTGGTTTCTGATGTTTCCTCAATGCACTGTGTTAGCCCTAAAACTGTCCCACTCAACCTGAAATGCACTGTCCCACTCAACCTACCACTGTCAGGTTGAGTGGGACAATGCAGTGAATATAATTTTCAAAAATATTTTATACAGTAAGATGCTCATTGTTATTATTCTCTAATACACAGACAGTATAAATGTATGTAAAAGCAAATGTTTTATTGTCACATCATAAATGACAGAAATATCAACCTTATTATTCTAAAATAGATTTACACTTGCCGGGTGGCTTACTGTGAGGTCCCAGGACTCAAGCAATTGGAAAAATAACAACTGGACCACATCTGTGAT
>JACXGM010003218.1:14271-42920 GCA_016801145.1 Umbra pygmaea | reverse complement strand
ACATAGCGTTTTATTATTATCATTATTACTATTACTATTATTACTATTGTCATTCCTATTTTAAAATTCTATATTGTTGTAATTCTTGTTTTTAAGCCCACTGCATAGAATCGCCGAGCCATGTCAATAAGAATTTCTCTGCATAGGATGATGTATGTTGTTCAATGCATATGATAAATAAACCACTTTGACTTTGAGAGCAGTCCGGTAGAAACTAACATTATACCAGATGACAACAAACCTGGGCTGCTCTGGTCTGTCCTGCACAACTGCATGTAGTGCATCTAGAAATGCAATGATCTGACCTGTACTGTATTGACCTATAGTGGCATGGTGATGCAGGAGTCCTTGGACACTAATTGCAGCACACGAAGTGACATTTATAATGGCCCTTTGTCCACATTTTGTCTACATTACGGCCTGACGCCTGGTTTGGGCCAGATTGAAGCCTGCCTCATCCACATAGATGAACTCATGTGGCAGTTTGGTAACATCAAAATCCAGAACTGTAAAACAGAAAATATTGAATAGTGTTATTGAAAACACATACAGTAACTACAATGTCTACATTTTCACACAAGTAGGGGCTGGGTTGGGTCAGTATAGACAAAAGCTAAATGCTACAGGCAGGGCAGATGGCAGCATAAACCCTCATTCCCACATCACAATATATAGTATGTAAAGTAAATTGACACATTCCTGCACATAATCATTGCGCAGATCCTTGATCCTGACACTGTTCCTTTCAAATAGCACCCTGTACAGCTGCTTCATTCTGAAGATATGTTTCTGTAGGATGCGACTTAGTGTAGAAATGCTGACCCTGTTGATATTGTTGAATACAGTCCTATTTTAAATCATACGTTGTTGCAACTCACAAAGTCGGAATGCATTACCGTTTTTTCAAATTGCCAAAACACCATTTTGTAAACTATTGTGGTTTTATCAAAATACTCAACACAATTCACAAAAGCACACACCCAAACTGCAAAATATCTCATAACCTGCAAAATGAAGCACTGCAACCAAAAGTACATATAGCATTGTCAAACTCAAACTTTTCATAATGAAAAGCACTCATCTTTAGTATGCTTTGACCTAGAATGAAAATAGTTCAAATTATAGAAAATTCTTCAGATTGTTCAGATTGTTGTCTTCTTTGGCCATGAACTCCTCTACCAGCTCTAACCCTACCTCTCACTCTTCCTCCCCCTCTTATTCTAGCCCTCATCCTCTTCCTCTCTCTGCAATGTCTTCCATTGTTGTTCTAAAACACCGAAAGGTGCTCACGTGGTCTTTTTACAGTGCTTACTTCCTGACTGAAGTGGTAACATTAAGCATTAAGGTGTTTGGCCAGGTGGCACATATGTTGGCCAATTAGCTCATGTAGTTTCATTTTGAATGGCAGAGTTTTTAAATTGCAAACATGTGACTTGCTGTCAGATTGTTGTGTCTTATGCAGAGAACCGTGTTCAGTGCATTTAAAAAGTGCCATTTCAAATTGCAAAATGTGTGTAATGCAGAAAATGTGTTTAGACTTTTGGAGACTTGAGAACAGGTTTTGCTCTCTGTGTATCAGTTTAAATAACTGTGGAAAAAACTGTAAGAAGTGCAAGATTCAGGGATCTCTTGATACCCAAGCCAAGGTCAGGTAGATCAGACAAAACTGCCAGAAGAATTGTTCAGGATACAAAGAAAAACCCACAGGTAATGTCAAGAGACATAAAGTCAGATCTGGAAAAAGATGGTGTGGTTGTTTCACAAAATACGACCATACTTAAACAAAAATTAACTGCATGGTCGAAAGAAGAAAAAAATAAGTCTTTATTGTGCCAGTGCCACAAAAAAGCCTGGTTCCAATATGCCTGTGAACACCTTGACATGCCTCACAGCTTCTGGCACACTGTAAATTGGTAGTGAAAAGACCAAAATAGAGCTTTATGGTCATAACCATAAGTGCTATGTTTGGAGAGGGGTCAACAAGCCCTATAGTGAAAATAATTTAATCCCCACTTTGAAGAATTGTGCTGGCTCACTTATGTTTTGGTGGTGTGTGAGATTTAATGGAACTGGGAACCTTGTGAAAATGTATGGCAAGATTAATGCAACATGTTATCGGACAATATGGTGGGAGACAATTTGCATTACATGGGATGCTCTTGGACTTTCCAGCCTGACAATGACCCTAAGCACAAGGCCAAGTTGACCCTCCAATGGTTATAGCAGGACATGATGAACGGTTCTGTAGTGGCCATCACAGTATCCTGACCTCAATATCATCAAGCCACTCTGATCTCAAATGTGCGGTACATCTAAGACAACCAAAGAGTTTGCATGACCTGAAGGCATTTTGCCAAGACGAATGGGCAGCTATACCACCTGCAAGAATTATGCAGACTTTTGAACAGTCATCATTTCATTATTTTATTTGTTTTTTATGATTGTCCCATTTTGTTATGACCTACCGTTGAATTTGAATCCCATGAGAAAAATGTTGCTTGCTCGCTCATGTTTTCCTCAAAAATGGTACATCTATTAACAATTCTTCAGGAGTATACAAACTTTTGAGCACAACTGTGTCCGCGTATGTAATGAATCGAGGTGGAGTAAAGAGAACAAAGCAAGACACAGTATATATGTTCCACCTTTTATTTAGCGGTAGAACCAATGGTAGTCGCCAAGACTTGGTTAATGTTAAACACTGGCCAACAGTAATGCCCAACAGAACGCAGTGAGAGGCAACTACCTACTATGTTTTATATATTTGAATGCACTCGTCTCACAGGATGGCAAATGTACATTATTTAGCTAAATTTAAAACACTGAATGTTCAATTCACTCCATGAAAACATTAGCATCTTGTCAAATAAGATACAATTTGTGTTTTCGCACTGCCAGCTGTAAGTCTTCCTCATTGATCTGCATAAATGACTGCAAAACCTCTTGCCATTGACAATTCCAAGTCACAGCTCAAATAGCACAGAGTTTGTGGTTTGATTGATCAAGTCTGTTTCCAAAAATAGCTGCTGCCTTGTAGACATGAACAATAATGTCTTTTAAACTATATTTCTAATTACAGTGCCTTGCGAAAGTATTTGGCCCCCTTAAAGAGCAACTTGCAGGTTGGATACCTCAATACAGAATAGTGTACAGTAATAAAAAATAACTAGATTGGAGAAATATATATCTGCCAAAAACGATATTTAGAGATAAAATTGTAATTAAAAATAACATCTAAATCTATAAATCACAGATCGGAAGTGACATAACGCGAGGTAGTCTGTCAAATTCATTCTCAAATTACGGATGAAAACGAAAGAGAAACTAAGCTGTTACGATTACGGCTACTGGCTTATTATGAACACATTTTCATCAAAATCCTGCTTAATGTTTTGTGTAACATAGAAATTCTTACACATCTTACATACGTGTTTTTAAAAGACTACTTCCCAAAACATTAACTATTAATTCAGATATCAATTTAACCTGCAAGTTGCTCTTTAAACATTTCGACCTTTTGCACCATTTCAGGCTTCAAAAATAAAGATATAAAACTGTAACTTTTTGTGAAGAAGCAACAACAAGTGGTTGTTAACCAATTTCAAATTTTTTTAACAAATAAAAAACGGACAAATTGGGCAAGCAAAATTATTCAGCCCCTTTACCTTCAGTGCAGCAAACTCTCTCCAGAAGTTCAGTGAGGATCTCTGAATGATCCAATGTTGACCTAAATGACTAATGATGATAAATAGAATCTACCTGTGTGTAATCAAGTCTCTGTATAAATGCACCTGCTCTGTGATAGTCTCAGAGGTCAGTTGAAAGCACAGAGAGCATCATGAAGAACAAGGAACACACCAGGCAGGTCCGAGATACTGTTGTGGAGAAGTTTAAAGCCGGATTTAGATACAGAAAGATTTCCCAAGCTTTAAACATCCCAAGGAGTACTGTGCAAGCGATAATATTGAAATGGAAGGAGTATCAGAACACTGCAAATCTACCAAGACCCGGCCGTCCCTCTAATTTTTTAGCTCATACAAGGAGAAGACTGATCAGAGCTGCAGCCAAGAGGCCCATAATCACTCTGGATGAACTGCAGAGATCTACAGCTGAGGTGGGCGAGTCTGTCCATAGGACAACAATCAGTCGTATACTGCACAAATCTGGCCTTCATGGAAGAGTGGCAAGAAGAAAGCCATTTCTGAATGATATCCATAAAAAGTGTTGTTTAAAGTTTGCCACAAGCCACCTGGGAGACACACCAAACATGTGGAAGAAGATGCTCTGGTCAGATGAAACCAAAATGGAACTTTTTGGCAACAATGCAAAACGTTATGTTTGGCGTAAAAGCAACACAGCTCATCACACTGAACACAACATCCCCACTGTCAAACATGGTGGTGGCAGCATCATGGTTTGGGCCTGGTTCCCTTCAGCAGGGACAGGGAAGATGGCTAAAATGATGGGAAGATGGATGGAGCCAAATACAGGGCCATTCTGGAAGAAAACCTGATGGAGTCTGCAAAAGACCTGAGACTGGGACAGAGATTTGTCTTCCAACAAATGGGACAGAGATTTTTCCCAAATTTTCATTTTTTTTTTTTTTATAAGTTTGAAATATCAAATAAAGTTTGTTCCACTTCATGATTGTGTCCCACTTGTTGTTGATTCTTCACAAAAATTACAGTTTCATATCTTTATGTTTGAAGCCTTAAATGTGGCAAAAGGTCGAAAAGTTCAAGGGGCCGAATACTTTCGCAAGGCACTGTAACTCTCTGTACACTTACAAAGTTCTCAATGCTTCGGTTAGCATGTAGGGACTCTCATTATGCTACCGTGGAAGTTTGGTGCTATTTTGAGCCTTGTTAGTGGTCTATAATAGCGATTTATTTTTACTTATTTGTGCCCTCACAACTAGCGTTATAAGGTAATTATCAGTTTGCACTAAAACTGTGCACATTTGATTAGCATGAAAACATATCCCAGAAAACGGTTGACTCAGTAGAAATGTGTTATTTACCCCCAGGTTCATTTTGCGCCAGAGTTGTCCTTTAAAGGGACATTACATGATATAGCAGACAACAAAACTACAATGCAAAGCATTGGCACACCTAATAAATGAAACAAACAATAATATTAATGAATCCATGTCTCAGTCTGATGTTAACACCAACACTCACTGGGCTGACCGTTACAGAAGCAAGAGCGGAAATCCATGATGGGAGGTTTTAAGAGTAATGATATCGAAAACAAACAGGAACAGCCAAACACTAAACAGAAAGGAAAACTAAGGTGCGGAACAGACGCTTGCATTGGAATATTTGATATTACACCCTTAGGAAAAAAAAAATAATGTGATATATTAGGCAGTATATTCCCATATATGGGATTTAATATTTATATTTCCCAATATTTATATTGCCATATATGCATAGAACATATATGTATATATATATTGATAAATATAAACGTATACATATTGCAATCAAGACCAAAAAGGGCACTATATTTTTACATGTGATTTTACATTTTATACTTTCCAAATAAACAACCATAGCATATGCATGGACATGCATGGCATAGCTATATAGACTAAAGATAATAGTCGACAAAAATCTGCATTACACAAATAACATTTTATTGAAACAGAGTTGCAGAGACCACATTCACCCTTTACTGTACATTAAAAAGATTGTATAGATATTCATAGATTTTTTTCTTGAAATGTACTTTGCCCTTAAATTGTCAATCATCTACACTGGATCTTGGAGGTATACATGCGTAGAGGCTTGCATGTTGTTGCAGATCAATTAGCATACATTTTCTTTTGAACTGTGTCACATCAAATATCTGTTTCCTTCCCCGGAATTCCCTTTTCAGACCAACTACATTCTCAACATTCATCAGTGTATTATGTGATGTATAATACTTTCTTTCAAAAGCAAAAAAAATTCTGTCACTATGTTACACCATGTTCACTACTCTTGTGAACTCCTATAAGTAACACAGCTCTCTGTTTGACTAGAAATTGGCTGAATACATTCCACAACACATATTTGTATATATATTTGATTTTTCCATATAATTTTCCATATATTACACAATATACTGAAAACATGTCTGTACATATTTCATATACTTTTCCATACTTTTACATATATTCCACAATATAGTCATACAGTCCCATGCAGAAATTTAGGCACCCTTGAAAATTTCCATGATTTTCATTCATAACTATTTTGGTGTTTGAATCAGCAATTTCATTTTTATCTACAGTAATATTTTAGTAGTGAAATTAGGATTATTGGATAAACAGAAAATGTGAATATGCATGAAAATGAAATCAGACAGGTGCATAGATTTGGGCACCCTTGTAATTTTGTTGATTTGAATACCTGTAACTACCTAGCACTGATGTAATTGGAACACACAATTGGTTTGGTGAGCTCATTAAGACTTAAACTTCATAGACAGGTGCATCCAATCAAGAGAAAAGGTATTTAAGGTGGTCAATTGCCAAGTTGTTGTTCTTTTTTAATCTCATCTGAGGAGTACCAAAATGGGGGCCTCAAAACAACTCTCAAATGACCTGAAAACAAAGATTGTTCAACATTATTGTTTAGGGGAAGGCTACAAAAAACTATTGCAGAGATTTCAGCTGTCAGTGTCCACTCTGAGGAACATAGACACAGGCACAGTTCTTGTTAAGGCCAGAAGGCCTTAAGCAGGCCAAGTAAAATATCAGAGAGGCAAAGGCGAAAGATGGTGAGAACGGTCAAAAACAGTCCAAAGACCACCTCCAAAGACCTACCGACACATTATCTTGCTGAAGATGGTGTCACTGTGCATCGTTAAATAATTCAGCGCACTTTGCACAAGGACAAGCTGTATGGGATATGATGCAAAAGAAGACTTTTCTGCACACACACCATAAACAGAGTCGCTTGAGGTATACAAACGCACATTTGGACAAGCCAACTTCATTTTGGATGAAGGTGCTTTGGACTGATAAATCAAAGATTGAGTTATTTGGTCATAACAATGGGTGTTATGCATGGCAGCAAAAGAACCCAGCATTCCTAGTCAAACACTTGCTACCCACAGTAAATTTTGGTGGAGGTTCCATCATGCTGTGGGGCTGTGTGGCCATTGCCTGTACTGGTAATCTTGTTAAAGTTGAGGGTTGCATGGATTCCACTCAATATCAGTAGATACTTGAGATTAATGTAGAGCAATCAGTCACAAAGTTGAAGTTATGGCTGGATATTTCAACAAGACAACGACCCAAAACACTGCTCAAAATCTACTCTGGCATTTATGCGGAAGAACAAGTACAATGTTCTGGAATGGCCATCCTAGTCCCCAGACCTGAATATCATTGAAAATCTGTGGGGTGATTTGAAGCGGGCTGTCCATGCTCGGCAACCATCAAACTTAACTGAACTGGAGATGTTTTGCAAGGACAAATGTTCCAAAATACCTTCATCCAGAATCCAGGCACTCATTACAGGCTATAGGAAGCGTCGAGAGCAGGGGTCCTCAACTCTGGACATTGAAGCCAGTTCCAGTCCATGTTTTCATTGCAACCCTCTAATCTGAGAGATTAGACCTGGGACACCAGATGAGTCTAATTTATGTTGAGGTAGAACAGAAAACCAGCAGCCTCCGGACCCCGTAGGGTTAGAGTTGAAGACCTCTCGTCTAGAGTCTGTAATTTCTGCTAAAAGACGCTCAACTAAATATTTATGTGATATTTCTGTTGGGGTGCCCAAATTTATGCACCTAATTTCACTACTGAAATATTACTGTGTCCTTTAGTTATTTGATAGACCGAAATGACATTGCTGATCCAAAAACCCAATTATTTAAAAATGAAAATCAAGGGAATTCTCATGGGCGCAGAAGCCTTAGTGGTTAGCAAGTCAGACTTGTAGTGAGAAGGTTGCCGGTTTGATTTCTGACTGTGTCAAATGTAGTTGTGTCCTTGGCCAAGGCACTTTTCAAGGCAAGTGGCTCACTGTAAGTCACTCTGAATAAGAGCGTCAGCTAAATGACAAAAATTGTAAATGAAATCTTTTGCATACGACTGTATCTGTACATATTTTTCACGTATATGTTTCCATATAATTTTCCATACATTTAAAATATATTCTACCATATATTGAATATACTGTACATGTGACACTATATCTATATGTGTCTTTATGTGTTCGTTATGTGTCTTTATGTGTTCATGTAATGGTCTGGTGTTTTGTCGGATTGTCTGTTGTGTTTCTATTGTACATTTTAGCTTAATAGTATGTTTTTTACTAAAAGTTTTATGAATTTTATATTGATATTGTTAAGTAAATATGTAATCTTATTCTCTTTTAGGGTGACTTTTTATGACAGCATAAACACAGGAACTTAAGTAACACACTACTGAAAAAATGTGTACCAGCTGTGAATGATAAAAATAAAATAGGAGTATCTATTGAATATATATATATATATATATATATTTATATATAAATGTCCGGGTGATATCAGGAACATAAAATGGAGTTGGTGGGGAATGGAGCCAATAAATCAGAATCTGCCACAGAGGGACACCATAACAATGTTGTACAGGCAGTTACCATTATAACGTATCCCAAGAAGAACCCTTAGATCGACATCAGCATCGATGTGCTAGTTAGCGCGTGGAACGCAGCCTATAAGCATTGTATTGCATTGATTATAAGTGTCTCGGCTCCCCGGACTGACCCACTGTGTACTTTGGAATTCCTTTGATGGTTTATTATATTGGTATCTGAACCAGCCACTTATATTTACCTGCTCTAAGTGTAAGGCTAGTTAATCCCTACACACTTGTCAATTCTCCACTTTGCAGTGCTGTGTCTTTTGCTGGGAAAAACGCTGCATTAATTCACTCTCAACTTACCTACTGAATAAGAAAGGTATTAACATTCACCAAAGTCCCTCTATCCGCCCTTTGTACCTCTGCCTAATGGAAAAACCCACAACCAGAAATGTTATTTAAAAGTGCATCACATAGGCTCGCCATTGCAATGGAACGATCCATAACAAAAGACTTTCAGAGTCATGATTGCATATTCATTTTCTTTTGTGAGCGCACAACTGCCTCCACATAGCTGATTAGATGGTTTAAGATAACAGCATATACGTTTATGAGGGGGTGTGACAGTACAAAGAAATACATATAATTCTTTTTAATACAACCAATACAGGGCCCAGGAGCATGATTGAGTGTTTATTGGATTGTGATGGAGGACTTATTGAGTATCGTTGAGGGTTATTGAGCACAAAGAATTTAATTTCCCTTGTTCTGAGAGGGGGCTCTGATCTATAAGAGTGCAGTTACTTTGAGCTCTAGGGACAAGGCTGTAGCCATCTGTGTGGGAAAGCTATATAAAAATTATTAAAATGATGAATAGCAAAGACTGGATAACGAAATGTTGTATTGGGAGATATGGACAGCAAAGGCAATGACTTAATAATAATTATACAAATTACTACTTGTTACAAGTGGTTTATCAGACAGTTCACAGCAATTACCGGTCTAAATTAGATGTTTTTCCAGCATTGTTTGTCCAGTAAATGGCATGTTTGAGATTTAGCATAACTTTTTTGTAATTTTGGATTTCATCGTATCCCAAACATTATCACCAGAATTAATTTACTCACTTCAGATCAAAATCTGTTTAACTTTCTCTGTAGATGTATGTTTGTATACGTTAACGCTGGCAGGCAAGTGCTATAAGGGAGCCTGTCAGATTAATATTAAACTTAAATTTTATTTTTGAAATAATACATGCCTTAGGCATGGCAGCGATTAAAACCCTTGGAATGGGGCCTAGTTTACTATAGTTAAGGCTAAATTTGTTGGCTGGAGGACGAGTATCTGCATTCTACACTGAGGTGCTGCTGATTTATGGAATGCACCGTCTAATCTCTCTGTTGTCCTGTTGAATACTAGGATGATGATCGGAGTCCTTGGACCACAACGCAGAACAACCTGGCTTGATGATGTCCTTGTCCAAAGTGACTGTACCACAACCTGGCTGTCCTTGTTCCTGTATACATGGTGGTGCAGCTGATCTGGATCTGTCTAAACTGGACACAGCCCACATGAAGACCTGAACTCACGAATCATGCCCCAGGACTCACAGGACCTTAATGTTTCTTCCTTGGAAAATAATTACTGGGGTGTTTTTACTATCCGTTGTGCTTCAATTTCCCTTTGTTGCTTGCTCTTTGGGGTTCTAGGCAGGGTATCTATAAAAAGCACTTTGTGACAACTGCTGATGTAGAAAGGGCTTTATAAAATAATTTGATTGATGATTGATTGATTTACATACTGTAACTACTGGTCAAATGTTTAATACTGTAATACAATTGTGTGACTTTGGTTTTACCACACCATTAACATTCTAACAGCAAAGTTGCTGTGGTTATTAAAAGATACTGTATACAAACACAACATTTAGCATGTGTGACTTGCAACTAGAGATGACATAAGAACTATTTTACATTGATTGGAGTGTTGACATAGTACAGGCATAAAGAACATCTTACTAATTGGTCAGAGAGAACATTTTAAAATTTTGATTTTGGTTAAGGACTTGACACTTCATAACAAAGTTTGGGTGCATGACACACACAATACAGTCTGGATTACTGATTGAAACTGGAGTGTTCATAGTGAGAGAACTATGCTAAAAAGCTACTGTATATCTCAGATGTTCTCCCAAATTACGTTTTCAGGAAACTATATTGAAAAAATGAATTACGCTGTATGCCAACATATTCAGGGTGTTTTTATGTTTAAGCTCCACATTTTTTTATTAGGCTATATTTGTCCTTGTAAGATCCAGCCCAGGGAGGGCTGGAGTGGACACTTTATTTGATAGGCTACATGGACTTTGTGTACAATATGTTTGACTGTTATTTGTATGATATGGCCAAAGCTTATGTACTGTTGTTTTGTTTTTTGGAATGTATTATTGAGTGTTCAATTATATATATATATATATGTGTGCTGTGTGGTGCCTTCCTCCCTTTCACCTGGTACTGATTGGGGACTGAGTTGGTCTAATTACCAAAGCACTTTCAGCTGGTAGCTCAGTCACGGTTCATTAATAATCTGTGATTCTCTGTAGCGTGTGTGTTTTTGACAGTAGTGGTGGCTTTCCTTATTTTGTATTTTAATCGGACTCTCTACATCGTGTTCCTCGCCATGTATAAGCGAGCGTAAGTAGACCAGGTATGTATGAGTGAGTTGCGGATTTCCAGGAGAAGTGTGTTTGTCCCTGAAGTTGTGCCATCCTCTATGTCAATTTGTCATGTTAATACATGTCAGGCAGCCATCGCTTTCATTAAAAATCAAACTACAAGCATCATCCCACCTAAGGTCTCTCTCCTTCATCTACACACCAAGCTATTATGACAGTCCTATTACGTTGCCCCTGCACATTTCATTTAGCCTTATTATAATATTTTCCACACATTACATACATTCCATAGCATCAAAACTATATTCTAACGTTTGCGGTTAAGGTTAGACATGTGTTTACTGAGGTTAAGTTTAGGTTTAACGTTACAAAAAAATACACGTCTGCATCACTTCTGGAATGAAAAACAAAACACACCAAAAGCTTCTATCTGGATTTGAACTTGCAAACTGGCTGAACGTCGCAGATTTAAGCCTGCAGTATACTAACTGTTCCCGAACGAGCACGTGCCAAAGTGACGTCAAAATTACGTAGATTTTGCTGGCGCGTGGGAATTTTGAGTGCTTGAGCCAAGGATGCACAAATGACAAAGCGGAAACAGGAAGCATGGATGAGTTCTAGTGCACTGTAAATGGTTCATAACAACACAGTTAAGATAATCTTAGCCACTGTTGACATTAACGTCAATGTTGCTGACAGTTCTGCCATCGTTTACCTTTTTCTTCTTCTTCTAGTCCGTAGAAATATCAAAGTCGGTAGCCTCTCCTCAGTTGCAACACCTCTGTTCAGGAGAAGACTGCAACTAGTGTCTCGAACACCACACGCGAGTATAAATAGTTACGGTCGTTCCTGTGACATCACATTGTCACGCGCGAGGTCAGAAAGCTGTAGCATACTGCAGGCTTAATACGCCCGCCACCATAATGGACCTCCGCCCTACCAAAAACTATGCTTTTTTACATTCTACGTCATTAATAAAAAAAACAATGCTTTGTAATTCAATGCGGATTTGGGCTATATAAAAGATAAAGACATTCATTTCTATGAGGCTAATGTGTTAATTTTTACCTCTGCAGAGCATAACTCCACCATCTGCTGCAGGGAGCAGCTCTCACAACCACTACCGTCTCACTGGAAATGAAGATGGGCAAATGGCAAATGAGAGTACTGCCCTGAACAGCTGAGTATAAAGCTGTGCCATGCTGTAGTCACACATTTACTCACACACACATTACAGCATGCACATGTATGTGTATCTGCGCATACAAAATTATACGAATACAAACACATACTGTATGAATGAGTGCAGTCTATGTACTTCTTTTTCCAGTGCTCAATAACAGGAGGTATGCTTTTCATTTTATTGACACGTGTTACAGACTGTTTCTTAATGGTTACTACTGCCTTCTTGGTTGGCTAACGCCTGGCATAAACCAAAGACCTCTGCCTAGACTTAACATGTGATCATGCACTCTCAAGCATCTTTGCCATTGTGGCACTCAAAAAGCCGGCTGTTGAGAGGCACATACGTGAACGCTTAAGGCTGTGAAATAAGTTTCACTGAAGTTCACACAAAAAACCCACGCAAACAGCTCTTTGGATGTTCATAATGAGTTATTAAAATAATATTTCCATCTCTTCTTCAGCATTGAATACAGTAGGAAGTGTGACTTAGACGATGCATTAAGTAAAGGCGGCAGTGAGGGGGCTCATTCCACCAACAGCCACTCTCTTGATCTACAATAGCTACACATTCAGCTATATAGAAGCAGCCTGCATAATCACCCTATTCATGTCATTTAGATCCTTGGAAAGCTCCTTGAGTGTTTGCGATACAAGTATGAACCAAAAAACCTGATCTGAATTAGTCAATGAATGAATTATCTAATGAGTAAAGGAATTAATGCATGAACTAACAAAAGTGGTGAATTAACCACTTTTTTTGCCTTATAACAGCTAACTATAGTTACTGTGCATTGACTTCCCACAGCAGGAATCATTCCTGATTTTTAATAAGATATTTAATATAAGCTTATCATTTTTTGTGACTCAGCGAATGCTCTCATCCAGGTCGTTACCAACATTTTGCTAGTAGTCTAACTGCAAGGTTTGCTGCCACCTCATCTTCAGACTTACTATGTCATTAGAATGCAGGGAATATCCCAGCAAGTTTCCCAAATAATTCATGGAGGAATTTTGGAAATCCAGTTTGAAAGATTCCCAGAATCACATGCGTGTAATCCTCCAAACAGGATTTCTGAAGTGGATTCTTTGGGAAAACTGAGGTAAAGCGACCACCTGACAGTGTAGTAAAACGTAACTGATCAGACTCTTCGTAGCTGCATCAAATCATATTCTTTTGATGTGGTTACCCAGTGCCATCTCTCAGCTTTTCCTGTATAGGAGCGATAAGGAGAGCTGGGAGTGATCTGGCTTTTGGAAGTGACAACTCTATCATCAGCTAACCTTCACTCACTGACAGAATAGGACTGTGTAGTAAGTAATGAAACGCATCCCAAACAAACCCTATTACCAGCCTATAGGCCCTTGTCAAGTTGGCATGGACATACATGGGAACAGAGCTGCACAAAATGCTGTTCCAAGGCCAAAGTGTCTCTTAGCTGTTGTCCTTGACTCTTAATGAGAAGAAAATGAAGACCTGCTACAAAGGTATGTAGACTTAGTGAATCAGTTCCATTAAAAGAAAATGACTTCATGCATACACTGTGTGCCATAATTGATAGAAAATATGCTTAATCAAACATATTCCAAAGTGTGAGATGTCTGCAATCGTGTGTCTAGCTAGCTAAACCTTCTCCATCGCCACACCAATGCTGGTTCAGCAAAATAGGTCCTGAGCTATAGCTTCTTGTCATTGATGTGGAAAAGGTCAAAGGTCACTCACCCGGGGTCACGACTGCAGAGGGAACAAGAACAATTGAAAGTCACTTGAAAAGTGACAGAGCAGACCTGCAGCTAAATCACTGATGTTTTCCTCTTTATGTACAACACAGCTAGCACACTGTCATCTCTTCGTAGCCCACGGAGGGCAATAATGGCTGGCGTGTACAGCATGTAATATGCTGTGTGTCTATGATTTGTGTGTGTGTGTGTGTATATGCGTGTGTGTGTGTGTATGTGTACAGACTAGTGACTATTGAAGCCTACACATTGTTTAAGGCAGTCAGATTCTCTGCAGAGTAGCAGAACAGAGGGCATTTTTCTCTGTGAAGCTACTACACAGGGATACAGTGAAATCTCCAACTAATGTTGTTCTGGTCTGGCTACTGGCAAAGGCTGAAGGATCAATCCTCAACATGACACGTTGCACAGGGGCATCTGTGTCTCTGCTCCCCGGACTGACCCACTATGTACTATGGAATTCCTAAAAGGCCCAAGCTGCTTAAAGCAGGCTGAGTGGCTAGCTTGCAGATCTCTGGGAAGAAACTAGTGCCAAACTCCATGACTGCACATTATAATAACAGTAAAAACTATATATAAAAATGCAGTGTCTGGGGTAGTGGGTTTGTGTGTGTGTTTTGTATGTGTCCACGGCGACACATTAGAATGACAGTTAAAAAACAAACAACAATATATATGTGGCCCCTGAGACGCCGAATTGTGTTGTGTGTTCAAGACAGTGGGGAATAATGTCTACAATTAATGGCAGTGGGAGTGTATGGCATGCTGTCATAGATTTGGGATTGGCCCGTTAATTCCTTTTTTACTTTCGTTCATCGATGTGATTGGTTTAGAATGAATAAAAGCAGAAAAATGAATATGGGGACTTTTTTCAGTTGGCGATATTGCCAATGGGAGATAAAACACAATTATGTTTTTTCTAGTGGGCGTCCAGGAGGACAAATTGAAATGATACCAATATGTTTCCCTGGCAGTGGTATCTGTTTATGGAACCCAATGAGAAAAGTGGAAAGAATGTATGAATGGATTTATTCAAATTATACAGTATTTTCACAGTCATAGTTTTATTCACATTTCTATATGAGTGCCATAACAGTGGTAAGATATTTTCAGCATGTCAACAAATCAGTGAGCAACGTGTGAATATTTTTACGGTTATATCCTACTGATATTCACACTAAACAGCCACAGGGATTTCATTACATGTTTTGCTGTATCATTGGATGTGTTGAAATGTATGCGTTTCCAAAGGAACCTTATCTGTAGAGAATGCTGCCCTGTCAGATGCAGCTGAAAAGAACATACCCTGAGTGACAGAGATAATTGAGAGCATCAATGTTCATTCAGTACTTATTCCAGGAGATAGTGATTAGAAAGGCACGGCTCAGTGCTATTTCTGGAATTACAGCTCAATTCAAAGTGAATACAAAGCCTATCTTTCCTGTTCTTACTCCTCAACGGGTTTAGCCACTTTCAGCTCACCTCACAGGAGGACACAGAGTACCATTTCTAATACATTGCAAAGCAGAAGTCTCTATTCTTTTTATTGATCCCAGCACACGCCTCAGTCTGACCTCACCTGGACCTAATCATCATTTTTCAATACCTGCGAAAGCAGAGAAAATTTGATGGCTGCTGTTCTGTGGATCCTCTCTTTAGAAAAAAGTAATCATCTAATGGTTCTTCGTAGAACCTCCATGAATGGTTCCACTAGCTGTTTTAGCCCTTAAAATGAAAATCGTCATGCCAGTACATAGTACATCATAAGTACAATCTTTGATGGCCTGCCTAGTTATTATCTAATACAATGATTCCCAACCATGTGTACTAGGACACCTGGGGCTACTTGGCCATTCTATAAGGACTAGGTCTCAAGAGACCATATGCCTAATAGTAAAATCTAGATGAGGGAGTAATTCAGTGATACTCTGTGGAAATGATACAGTACCTAAAAAACATTGGTAGCCACTGCTCTGACAAAAGTGGTTTTAGGAAACTCCCATTTTAATCATGTGTATATCACATTATGCAGGCATGACAACTGCAATTCATATCGGAATCAAGCCCAAGTCAGTTTATACTGTACAACAGAGAGAATTGATAAAGCTTCCATCTGCGACTTTCGTAAATAAAACATTTGTTTTAGGCCCCCCATTTTATTCCAGATGTGTTTTGTATTGTTTATAAAGTATTATATGTACAGTTTTAGTACAGTAGTATTGTTGTCTTACCACAGTTATCTTAAAACCTGAGATGTTTCTCACCGCTATGGTAGCCATTTCCTTACCTAGCATCAGGCAGGGAATCCCCACAAAAGTGTTTGACATATGGTTTGCTCTTAAAGTTACTATATATTATATAGTATTACTATATATTATATAGTTTTCCAAAACAATAACAAAAGACATACTTTGCATAAAAAAAATCAAACATCACTATACCTATATTATATATATTTCTTAGTTTTGTACTTACATTATCCTAAAGGTTTCCACCAACTTTTAAACCCAGAGAAATTTGTAATATAATTCGAAGACACGGGACATTTCATTTTGTCTTCCATCAATGGCGTCATATAACCTTTGACTGCTGTAGTTGCTGTAGTAACGTGAATAAAGTTATAATATTTTTAACAACACATTACTTTGTCAGTGACCATTTTTTTGCTGGAGACGCTAGATTGGAAGGTTGTCATTGACGATAACAAAACCCATGCTCCCACGCTACTTCCTGACGTCATCTAAGTACATCTTATTGTTTTGATTGAGAGCCCCCTAGCGGCCAAAAGTTACATATTGTTTGTTTAAGTGAAGGAAGTATGGTTGCCAGAATCAAACCAGAGCTGCATATACCACATCTTTCAATCAATCCCAATTAAGGATTCATGGGTATAATTAGCATTTAGCAATATGACTTGTAGTTCATCCAAGGCATTATAGCGGCTAAAAGACAGGCTCAGGCATGCAGTATTGTTGTACATTGATTAGATCCTTAGCTGGATTGCCAACAGCCAATTCAAAACGTCATCATGTTGGTAGTTAGCAACATACTATTTTTCACCAGTATGAATCCCTTTAAGAAATGACAGTGAAAATAGTACAGCCTGTCACAGCTGATCTGTATTAGCATTAACCTTGGTGTTCTCCATCCCAATTCCAAGTTCTACTGTAACTCGCTAAAACTAGTCTTCTGCTTAATGTGGTCAAAATGCACGTTTCTGCACTGCTGCTCTTTCAGAGGTGTGAAATGCAGTCCACACCTTTCTTCAGGGGCAAAACAGGGTAAAAACATGCATGCATAGTCTCTCCTTATAAGACATTCATTTAGAACGGTTTTATGAGGATTATTCTTGGGACAAGCTGACCTATGATGGGGTTGGATAATTTTGCAATTTGTTACATGTTGTTGGCTCATTAAACTGAAATGTGAGCATACCATTATCATGAGATAATTCAGATCTTGTATAATCAAAAGTGCTGGGTCTGTGTTCTCTCTGGCTTTCATTTGGATCATAGGTGTCATGTCATGGACCGCATTTAACCCTCCCACATACTGTACACAAACGCACACAAACTCTTTGTCCTTCAGTTTACTAGGTGCTCTACAGAAACCATATCCCTGTGGCGGTTTGGAGAGGATGATTAATATAGAGTATTGCTGTGGTTCATAGAAAAAAGCAGATGAAAAGAATCATGGTTCATAGTGAACGTCATCGCTGCACCCTGCACACCTCTAAATAAGCATGTGATGTAGCCTCGTGGGGGAACTGGTAAACAGTGTATGGCTAATAAACACTCAAACAGACGCACATGCATGTACAGTACACATACAAACATGTACAGTTTCCTGCACATTTTCATAATTTTCTCTGTTCTCATCAGAAAATAATGTTATTTTTTACCTCACGCATTCTCTTGGAAATACTTTTAGTCCCTCAGTATACCAACCTAATGGATGTCAGCTACAACATCTTTACAAACCACAATCCTTTTTCCATGTCCTTAAAAATCACAGTACTTTTAGTGCTTATATTATAACACTATGATATTTGTTCGCTATATGGATTATGATTAAACATATGATGAAGTAAAAACACATAGACTACTACTTAGAACTGTATAAGGCAATAGAGAAGTACTAGTGTGCTATGGGTGGGGAGAATTAGTGGAAGGTTACGGAATGTGTAGAGCTATAAAAGGGGGGTCAAGCTGGAGCCAGGCGCAGGCTGGTACAATTGCTATTCTGCCTAGCCCTCACCCAAGAAACAGAGACAAGACAGTGCTGAGAGAGCAAGTCTGCTCTAGGGTGCCTCCAAAGGGTGAGTCTAAACCATGCCCTGCCTCGACCATATAACGAAGAACTATGTGGAATCAGACCAGACTTCCCTGACCATCCTGTGTGGTGTGTCAGAGAGTCCCATGTACATGAAGATTGCATTTATTATACATTAAACTTATGCTGAGAACTTAACCATTTGTCAGCGATTTTCTCTCTTTACCAATCAACGAACACACGTGGTTCTGGTCAAACCACTTACAGTACATTCTTCATTTTATCCTATTACCTTTTCTGCATCGACTACAAAAATACATTTACAGTATATCCCTTGTATTGTTCATGTTTAATAAGAAAAAAAAAAATCAACCTGAGACTCATTGGCCTCTGCTCATTTTCTTTTAATAGCATGTAAAAGCAGGCATACACAGTGCAATATTTTGCTGTTTTACGAGCTTGCAGATTATTTTTTTAACTCGGGAGAAATCAGGTGGAAATTGGTTATGCTCGCATGTCATGGCTCTTATCGTGTGTGAGCAATTATGAGCCGAGCCGAGTATCTTCTCAACCTCCAAATCATTTTTAAGCATGTCGAAAAAGTTTGGGAGCTGTCGGCTTGAATTCGTGAGGTATGTGCGGTTGAATGAGCCGATTCATGAGCTGTGTGCCAAAATCATCAGTATTAAAACAATAAATTTGAAATATTTCAGTTGGTGTGCAATGAATCTAAAATATATGAAAGTTTAGTTTTTATCATTACATTATGGAAAATAATGAACTTTATCACAATATGCTAATTTCTTGAGAAGGACCTGTATATATATATATGTGTATGTATGTGGATGAACGTATATCAATACATTTCACCTGCAATTACAGCACAAATACAACAATACCTAGACTATCCAGCAATTAAATTTGTTTTAGAAATATAAACAACATTACAACTTGCACGAACTTGGGTGAAACACTATGGTTATATAGTTTCCCATATCTTCCACGACCACATCAGTGAGTAATGCACACACAGAAATACACTCAACTCAAGTTGTTTTTGAAGAACAGAAAGTCCATGCTGTTCTCTGCTCTTCAACCAAACTCTTTGCCATGCCCTCATTTTTCTTTTCTTTTTTATTAATTCACAATCTCCTTCTCTGAATCCATGTTTTTTCTTCGGTTTTCGGCAGTTTGCAAAATCGGGTTGGGCATCTTTTTGATTTGAACAATTCTGATTCCAATTTTTCTTTTGATTCCGGTTCTTATTGATTCTCGATTCCGAATCTTTCATAACCGAAGTTGAAATGGGTCATATTGCCTTCTCAGGCAGTATGCGCGAACGTTCAGCACAGATTGCGTCTCCGGACAGTTGAGAACACCCGTTCAATAGGTTTAGAGGAGGCCTGGACACACAAAGTGGTGCAGCTTTTTCACCACATAAGCTGAAACGTTTGTGGCACTTTTCCACATTCTCTGCTGTTATTTTTCCATTGACTGCTGACGTGAACAGAGTTTCACGCTGCAATTGAACGCTAGCAGCAGTAGGTTTGCTAACATTACTTGTGTTAGCAATATGCGTAATGTTAAATCTTTCTACGAGAGAAAAAAATCTGAGTAACGTTGTTATTCACCCTAATTTCAGCGATTCAGCAATTGTTTAATCATATTTGTAGTGCATCCTCCAATGCAAGAAATACACGCATCACAGATGTTGCACTGTGCCAAATTGGGATTGTTTTTAAATCAAATGAAGCCACACCTTTCAGTGCCGCTTTTGTGTGCTTCGTGGTGGATAACACAACAACAGCCTGGCTGCCCTGGCAGTACGGTGGCTGGCTGGCCGCTACGGAAAGCAAAACTTTTGCGTTTTGGAATCGATCGTCGGATTCAAAACCAAATTTTCCAAACGATTCCGATGGAATCAACATTTTTTAAATGATTCTAAGTTGGAACTGTTTCTCGATGCCCAACCCTAGTCGTACATCACTGCGTCCGTACGATTTTCAGATAAACTCACTCGTATAGTGTGCGTTGACATATGATCTTCCGACCGTCAGAATTCGCACTCTGTATGCCCGCGTTAAAATAACAAACTTTTTGCACACTGCGCACCCCCGTAAACATTTACATTACATAAATGATGTTTGGGTCTATTGGAGATGTTATTTCTAAATATAAAATACTCTACACCCAACGATCTAAGCGCATGGCGTGAAGCGCATGGTGCAAGTGCGCTTTGGGCGTGTCCAAATCCACTTTTGCTAGTTTGACAGCAGATAAAAGGGTCCATGCATCGGGCGCATGGTCTAAAAGGGTTGTACAAAGGGTCTTCATTAATTCATGGGTGTGTTTTGGGCGTAACATGTAATAAACAAATCAAAGATTAATCTCCCATTCCTTTTAATAGCCAGGCACGTTTGTACCTTTTGGCATTGCTATTATGACAGTGGATTTGCACCGTTATATTTCTATTTGTAATCTTTTGCATGTTTGTGTGCTGCTGCGCTTCGCTGTGTGTGTGCAACAAGCATAGTGTGCATGCGCTGTGCCAATGCCATAGGTGCCTTTGGCGCGATCACTTTTTGATGCCTCAAGATAGCAATACACCCAGAATTATCCTGAACACACCTCCTTGTTAGACCAGCACTCCCATGGGGCGCAAATATGGGCGCTGGTGCATTGGCTATTTAAACAACGTGGGTGCCTGACGGGAAATTGTGTCGGTCTTATACTAGCAAAGACACTTTAGTTCAGACTTTGCGCTGTGTTGCGCCGGGTGCAAGATAGGGCCTGAAGAATGTTCCGTCAAACTAGAGAATGACAGTGATTTGAAAATGAGGATGAGCTCATCAGACAGCCATGACCAGCCCATAAAAAGCCATCTCCTGGACCAGCCAATCAACAGCCAGGCCCAGGACCAGCCAGTCAGCAGCCAGCCCTAGAACCAGCCAGTCAACAGCCAGGACCAGCCAGTCAACAACCAGGCCCACGACCAGCCAGTCAACAGCCATTCCCACGACCAGCCAGTCAACAGCCAGTCCCAAGACCAGTCAGTGAACAGCCAGCCTTAAGAACGGCCAGTCAACAGCCAGCCTCAGGAACAGCAAGTCAACAGCAAGTCCCAGTACCAGCCAGTCAACAGCCAGCCCTAAGACCAGCCAGTCAACAGCCAGTCCCAGGACCAGCAAGTCTTCAGACCACCAATCAGGGGTCAGCCCCAGGACTAGCCTGTCATGATTAATTCCACAATGTATTGATTATCATTTCTTTTAAAAAAAAAACAACAACAACATTTTATTAAAAAAGAAAGAATAGCACTTGATAAATGTGATCTATCAGAGGTAAAGTGTCAAATGTTAAACATGCATGCTGTTTATATTGCTTTTCACTGTTGTAAAGCAGTATTTTTACAAATATTGTTATTGCTGTATTGTTTAAATAACCCAATAAAAGTTGTGGGTCAAACAGACCCGCAATCACTGGGTGAGTAACAGAAACACCACACAAGGGATGTTCACATATTGTACAGCTCTGGGGAAAAAAATCAAGAGACCTTTGCAAAATCTTTCTCTATTCATCCCAATGGTAAAACATATTTCTGCCAAACAATATTTCTGCCAAATTCTAAATAAAAATATTGTCATTCAGAGCATTTATTTCCAGAAAATAGGTCAACAGTTAAAATTAAATAGATCAGTGTTGTCAGACCTCTAATAATTTAAAGAAAATAAGTTAATATTCTATTTTAAACAGCACATTACCAATATGTCCCCATAGGAAGAGTTCCGAAATTAACATTTAGTGGAATAATAATAATTGTATAATATTAACAATTAGCTTTCATTTACCTTGGCATGCTCTCCACCTGTTTTTCACAATGATGTTGGGTGACTATGCCACTTCTGGTGCAAAAATACAAGCAGCTTGGCTTTGTTTGATGGCTTGTGAACATCCCATCTTCCTCTTTATCACATTCCAGAGGTTTTCAATTCGGTTTAAATAAGATGAATTTGCAGTGGTCTCTTAATATTTCTTCAGAGCTGTATGCTTATTTTATAAGCAATGCTGTTCTGTAGAACTTTTTAATGGTCAGTATGAATTCAGCAAATCATATTCTTTCTGGGATGCAATTTTTCTGCTGATGTTTAGGAATGTCAAGTAGATTAAACCTGAGAATATTGTTACAGAGAGGCAGCAGATGGATAAAGATTGGCTGTTGAGTGTGAATTGAAGCTATCCTTATTTGCCTGACTAATTTCCATCCACCAATCAACTTCACAATCAGTTCCATTACCATCCCAGCTCTTCTCTCTGTGTCCTTGCCCCACCCACTCACTCCACCACTACTACTACCACCACTTCACTACAACTTCTACTATAATATTCTGGATCTTAATTGGGGATGCTGGACTTGGTAGTACATTCTACTATCATTACAAAACATTTTCTGTCACCATGTTCACTACCCTTGTGAACTCCTGTATGTAACACAGCTCTAGAGGTTGGCTGAATATATTCCACAATATGTTGAACACATATCTGTACATCTATATAATTACAATACATTAAAAACCTGTCTGTACATCTATTTAGTATATGTTTCCATATACTTTCCATATACAATATTATATATATTCCACAATATATTTAAAACATTTCTGTACACATATTTCTATATAATTTTACATATTTTTACAATATATTCCACAATATATTGAAAACATATTTGTACATATCTCACATATATTTTCACATACTTTTACATATATTTACAATATATTCCACAAAATTGAACATACATGTGACACTATATCTTTACATATATTATCAATACATTGTCACTTACAAATTGGAATATGTTATGGTGGATATTTATAAATCTAGAATTGCATATATTTTGGGATATATAAACACATTATATATTCATGTTCAATATATTGCAATATATTGAAAGCGGCAATCATTTGTATATTTTACAAAATATTGCAATATATTACATAAATATATAATATATAGTATAATATATGTATCATCAATATATTATTCCATGCATTTCCAATATATAATATAATGGAAAATGTATTGGAAAAATAATATATTACAATATGTTACAATATATTTCAATTAATATATTGGTACATATATTTTTCTTTCGTAAGGGCCACCACGTGCTGATTATATAAAACCAGCTATTTCCATTTACCCGCATTAACGTTAGTGTGTAATGAAAAACTTGTGGTTCAACATATATTTCATTATTCAAATTGGCCTATACATTTAAGTGATTTTTTCTTGTCTGAATAGCCCAGTCTCACTGGCAAAAGAAATTACTAACTAGTGTCTGTATATATAATCAAGCTTGCGTTGCATTGAAAAAATATGCTTTTCTTTAAACAAATATTTTCAACAAACAATAATCTAATCCATAATTGCGTCATAATTTTGCCTAAATAAATGCCATGATATTTGTCCTGCTGAATAAATTGTATTCCAACCTCATGCAATCATATTTAGAAGGATATTTTCCACTTATAATCATTGGTAAATTGAGTGAAATGCTGTTTGATTCATATAGCCTACTTCACTATTCTTCGGGTGGGCTTTTTTGTCAATCTGGGTGCCATCTATGGTATTCATCTGACCGTTTTTAGGAAGGCATATGTAACGTAATTTAAACAAACTCACTATGATTACGACCTTTTGAGCAATGTGCGACCTTTTGAGCCATGTGGAAAAAGTATGACACATCCATACACTCATACCGTATATTTACACTGAATATTTTTTTACTAGAAATGTATTTAATTTTTTACGTCAAAACAAAGTCTGCAGAGCCACTAGCTATGTTAAAGGGTTTGGCCTACTGTTCGAATTCCAATGGTCTCTATAATAATTCAACAATGGTTTACAGGTCTATAATGAAACAAGTGATAGTAGTTTAAATTACTATCTTGTCTCTAAAATACATTAATTTTTAAGGTCAAAACAAAGTCTGGTCTGCATATAGCAAATCTTTCATAGTAAGAATAATAACGACACAGGCGGGTGAATACCATGCTACAATTAATAAAACTATGAATTATGTATTCGTTCCCGGTTCTTGGATAATAAAACACTTTAGTATTTTTAACTGCAGTCCTGCAGTTACGATGTACAGTGGGGCAAAAAAGTATTTAGTCAGCCACCAATTGTGCAAGTTCTCCCACTTAAAAAGATGAGAGAGGCCTGTAATTTTCATCATAGGTACACATACACAACTATAAGAGACAAGAATCCAGATACTCACATTGTAGGATTTTTAATGAATTTATTGGTAGATTATGGTGGAAAATAAGTATTTGGTCAATAACAAAAGTTAATCTCACGATACATGGCCCCATTCATTCTTTCCTTTACACGGATCAGTTGTCCAGGCCCAAAGCATGATGTTTCCACCCCCATGCTTCACAGTAGGTAGGTATGGTGTTCTTTGGATGCAACTCAGCGTTATTTCTCCTCCAAACACAACGAGTTGAGTTTTTACCAAAAAGTTCGATTTTGTTTTCATCTGACCATATGACACTCTCCCAATCCTCTTCTGGATCATCCAAATGCTTTCTAGCAAACCTCAGAGGGGCCTGGACATGTACTGGCTTAAGCAGGGGGATTCAGGGGCTTTCAGTCCCTGGCGGCGCAGTGTGTTACTGATGGTAGCCGTTGTTACTTTGGTCCCAGCTCTCTGCAGGTCATTCACTAGGTCCCCCCGTGTGGTTCTGGGATTTTTTCTCACCGTTCTTGTGATCATTTTGACCCCACTGGGTGAGATCTTGCTTGCAGCCCCGGATTAAGGGAGATTTTCAGTGGTCTTGTATGTCTTCCATTTTCTTATAATTGCTCCCACAGTTGATTTATTCACTCCAAGCTGCTTACCTATTACACATTCAGTCTTCCCAGCCTGGTGCAGGTCTACAATTTTGTTTCTGGTGTCCATTGACAGCTCTTTGGTCTTGGCCATAGTGGAGTTTGAAGTGTGACTGTTTGAGGTTGTAGACAGGTTTCTTTTATACTGATAACAAGTTCAAACAGGTGTCATTAATACAGGTAACGAGTGGAAGACAGAGGAGCCTCCTAAAGAAGAAGTTACAGGTCTGTGAGAGTCAGAAATCTTGCTTGTTTGTAGGTGATATATATATTCTGTATAAGGTGTCTATGGCTGTTTCTGAAAACCCAGAATGCAAAGAACGGACTTGTGTACTTGGAGAGAATGATCTTGATTGTTGTTCTTGGAAGAATGAACTCACAAGGTGACGAGTACAAAGAACGCTGCTGACAGTTTGAGACAATGTGCTCTTGCTGGTATTGCGCAGTAATACCTCCCGCACAGACGCCGTCTGCAGTACCCAAACATAACGACAATTATTGACAATAACAGCCAGGCTTTTTCAGAACGGCAATATGCTATTTTAGCGTTTGTCTCTGACTATGTACGTACATTATCTTATAAAGTTGACTTAAATCAGCACTTAACTTCAATAATAGTGGCAACAAATGTGATCGAGTAGATAGAAATGTTAAGGCATAAAACAGTGTTGGCTCGCTAGCTAACATATACCCGAAGGCACTTATGCTTATGGAGATTCTCACTTCCGAAAATGTTTGAGCACATTTTTGATTCAGCATAAATTTTCGTTAAAATGCCAATATATGAAATTTCTTGAATCAAATGTTGTCAGAGTGAATTTAGTGTTGAAATAGTGTACGAAATTGTAGAAAAACAACTTTTTGTATCGACCTGCCTTTCTCTTTTTCCCGGTCATTCCTGAATGCCGAAATGAATGCTGGGATATTTCTGCAGTCAAGTTCACACAAGTTACCAACTGAGGCATCCTTGGTAAAATGGGCGTGTCAAGAACACTTCCGGGATCTTTAACCTATCTTGCTAAAATGCAAACTTGTGTGTTGGGACAGTACTTGGGCCACAAAAGATGACGTTACAAGCCAATGTACGTTTCCAGCATGAATTTAGAGATGCGTGTTTACTGGCGATTACAGAGAAATGGCTTTTGGAAAATGATTTGAACTCGGAGCTGGTCATTGATGGTTTTGGGGCACCTGTCCGTCTGGACCGAGATGCGAGTGTTACTGGAAGGTCGCGAGGTGGGGGGGTTTGTCTATACGTGAATCAAAGATATTGTAAAAATGTCCTTGTCAGAGAAAGTTTATGGACTAAGGATGTTGAACTACTGTCAGTGTCCCTGCGCCCCCCATATGTGCCCCGGGTGTTTCCCCAAATATTTGTGACAGTTGTGTATATTCATCCAAGAGCAAATGCGGATAAAGCCGCAGAGTCAATATCTCAAGTAACACAAAAAATGCAAGGAATATCGCCCGAAGCAACTGTCTTCATCCTTGGTGATTTTAACCATTGTTCGCTGAAGAAATGTCTGAGAGACTTTCACCAATATGTCACGTGCCCGACCAGACAAAATTAGACATTGGTCTTCTGTTACAGTTCTATCAAGGACGCATACAAAGCCCTCCCGCTCCCCCCGCTAGGCGGGGCTGACCATAACTGTGTCTAGCTCATCCCGTCATACTGCACGGCCTTAAGGAGGGGAAAATCTCTCACTAAACGCGTTAAGAACTGGACTGGGGAAGCAACTATGAGTTTACCGGGTTGCTTTGATTGCACCGATTGGGGCATGTTTAAGGAGTCTTGTACCAATATAAATGATCTTACAGATGTTGTTAGTTGTTATGTTTCCTACTGTGTTGATAATGTAATTCCTGATAAAATTGTCCAGGTATATCCAAATAATAAGCCATGGGTAAGGAAATCACTTAAGCTGTTACTAAATAGAGGCAGGCATTCAGGGTAGGAAACTTTTTAAAATTGTATAAGTTGGAAAAGGAAATAAGAAGTAGGAGGAGGGCAAAGCAGGGTTACAAAGAAAAAATACAGAAAGACTTTGGTGGCAGGAATTTACGTTCAGCCTGGGATGGTATGAGAACTGTTGTCGGTACCAGGAGAGAAAAAAAATGTTAAGGCTGCATAAGAAGGTTTTAGTTGTGACAGTTTGCTTGCAACAGAGCTAAACAAATTTTATTTGAGGTTTGATACCACTAATTTTAGTAAAGTTATTTCAGAACAGAAATCACATTTATCTGGAAATGTCCTCTTCTTTGACGAACAAGTTGTGGTCAATATGTTTAAGCACTCCAGACCAGGAAAAAGCCCTGGGCCTGACAATATAAGCAGTCGCCTGCTCATTTCTTGTGCAGAGCAGTTAGGCCCAATTATTCACTATATTTTCCAAATGTCTCTAGAGCAACAGAGAGTGCCTAAGATATGAAAACAGTCAACAGTTATTCCAGTGGCCAAACTAAGTCATCCAAAATTATTGAATGACTTTAGGCCAGTAGCTCTGACCTCCTTAGTCATGAAGTGTTTTGAAAAACTGGTTAAAAAAGTCATGCTTAAAAAAACAGAGACTCTCCTAGATCCACTACAGTTCACTTATAGGGTTAAGCGAGGGGTAGATGATGCCACCACTACCTTATTAAACTTACTTTTCAAACATCTTGAAGGTAGTAACACACGCAAGGATTTTATTTGTTGATTTTTCATCTGCTTTTAATACAATTCAACCACATATTTTATTTGATAAGCTCTTAAAGAACTTTGACCTTGATTTTAAAATTGTGGGATGGATTCTTGAAATGTTTTTTTTATATATTTTTTCCAACAGGACTCAGAGAGTGAGGGTAAATGGTTGCCTATCTGAGGAGATGTCATCATCCACTGGGTCTCCTCAGGGGTGTTTCCTTTCACCTCTCCTTTATATTCTTTATTCTGACGATTGCCGCAGCCAGCATGAAAATAGACACATTTTAAAATTTGCCGATGATTCTGCTATTGTCAGTCTCCAATGAGGAAAGTGATCATGGTCCTGTTGTGGATGATTTTGCACTCTGGTGTGATAGGGCATTCTTTCAAATAAATGTTGAAAAGACAAAGGATATGCAGATTGATTTTTCATCAACTGTCACATCCAGCCCTGTAGGTGGGCTGGGTGTTCACTGGGGATGGGTTTGGTTTATGTATTGTCTCTGTGATTCCTCTGTATGTGTGATTATGCCTCCCTCTTGTGTCTAGGTCTTGTCATTGGTTTGTATGGATTATTAGTCACAGATGTTTTTAGTTAGTAATTAGTTGTCCTTGTATTTAACCACGGTGTTCTC
>JACXGM010003218.1:0-14171 GCA_016801145.1 Umbra pygmaea | reverse complement strand
CCAAATAGTCCTGGAGAACCGTCAGGACCGGCATATCCCTGCATCCCTCTGGGTCCAGGTGAACCAATGGGCCCCTGGGAAATGCACAACAACAACATCAATTTGACAAGTTTATGTCTCTATTTTATTGAATAGACTATGTATTACTAATGTGAATAGAGGTTTCAGCTACAGTTGAAGTCAGATGTGTACATACCCCTTAGCCAAAAGACATTGAATCTCAGTTCACATTTCTGACATTCAATCCTAGTAAACATTCTGTGTTGTCGGTCAGTTAGGATCACCATTTCATTTTTAGAACGTGAAATGTCAGTATAATAGCAGAGAGAATGATTTATGACAGATTTTATTTCTTTCATCAAATTCCCAGTGGGTCAGAAGTGTACATGCACTCAATTAGTATTTGGTAGCATTGCCTTTAAATTTTTCAACTTGGGTAAAGTGTTTCGAGTAGCCTTCTACAAACTAAATTTTGGCCCATTCCTCCTGACAAACTGAGTCAGTTGGTAGGCCTCCTTGCTCGCACACACTTATTCAGTTCTGTTCACCAATGTTCCATAGGATTGCAGTCAGGGCTTTGTGATGGGGACTCCAATGAATTGACCTTGTTAAGCCATTTTGACACAACTTTTGAAGTTTGCTTGGGGACATTGTTCATCTGGAAGACCCATTTGCGACCAAGCTTCAACTTTCTGACTGATGTCTTGAGATGTTGTAGCAATATATTGTCACATCCAGTCCGGTAGGTGGACTGGGTGTTCACTGGGGATGGGTTTGTTTAGGTTTGTCTCTGTGATTCCCCTGTTTGTGTGAGTATGCCGCCCTCTTGTGTCTAGTTTGTCATTGGTTGTAGAGAGGGTTATTAGTTATGTCATTGTTTAGCCACGGGTGGATTCAGTTAGCAATTAGTATGTCTGTGTATTTAGCCATGTGCTCTCCCCTTGTCTCTTGTCGAGCAATGTTCTACTGTTGCGTCTCCGTGTTCCCAGTTCTTATTTATGGAAGTATCCTTGTTTTGCCCCACGAGGCTGTATTCTTTTGTTGAACAAATAAAAGTGCTATTTGAGTATTTCAACCTTCGCGCCTGTCTCTATCCATTCCAAGGAGGAAACGTGACATATATCCACATCATTTTCCTTCCTCATGATGCCATCTATTTTGTGAACTTCACCAGTCCCTCCTGCATTAAAACACCACCACATCATAATGCAGCCACCCCGTGCTTCACAGTTCTCCAGTTTTAAAGCCTCCAACTTTATCCTCCAAACATAACGATGGCCATTATGGCCACACACTTCAATTTTTGTTAAATTCATACCAGAGGACATTTCTACAAAAAGTATGATCTTTGTCCTCATTCGCAGATGCAAAACATAGTCTGGCTTTTTATGGCGGTATTGAGCAGTAGCTTCTTCCTAGGTGTTATCATAGCTTATCATCTGAACTAAGCTTTACCTCCCATCTAGATTGGACTACTGCAACGCCCTCCTCACAGGTCTCCAAAAAAAGTAATTAGAGAAAATTCAACTCATCCAGAACGCAGCCGCGAGACTCTTAACAAAAACAAAGAGATGAGAACACTACTCCAGTTCTGAAGTCATTACACTGGCTTCCCCAAAGGATTGTTTTTAAGGTCCTCCTGCTTGTTTATTAAACTCTAAATGGCTTAGGATCAGCCTATTCTGGAGATTCTCTACAATCCTGGGTTCCACTAAGGGCCCTCAGATCTTCTACAGCTAACCTGCTAAGGGTACAAAACCCAGAAAACAAAACCCAGAAAAATTGGAAATGCTGCCTTTTTAACTATGCTCCAAAGCTGTGGAACACAATACCAAAACAACATCAAGGAAGCATAATCTATTAACATATTCAAAAAGCTGTTAAAGACATATCTTTTCACTTGAGCCTTAAAATAACCCGGTACTCTTATGCTTCTTATGGTTTCCTTTCTTTTCCATTTTCCTTTACATTTAAAATCTATGTATGAAATGCCCTATATAAATAAAGCTTTATTATTATTATTATTTCTTGCTGAGCAGCCTTTCAGGTTATGTTGATATAGAACTTTTTACTGTGGATATACAGTCGTATGCAAACGTTTAGGCACCCCTGATATTTTTTCATTTATAAATAATTGGATGTTTGGATCCGCAATTCCATTTTAATCTATCAAATAACTGAAGGACACAGTCATATTTTGGTAGTGAACGGAGGTTAATTGGATTAACAGAAAATGTGAAATATGCATCAAAACAAAATTAGACAGCTGCATAAATTTGGGCACCCTTGTTTTGAATTTCTGTCACTACCTAGCACTGATTAATTGGAACACACAATTGGTTTGCTGAGCTCATTAAGCCTTGAATTTCACAGCCAAGTGCATCCAATGATGAGAAAATTTTTATAAAGTGGCCAATTGCAATTTTTGTTCTCTTTGACTCTCCTCTGAAGAGTGGCAAAATGGGGGCCTCAAAACAACTCTAATGATTTGAAAACAAAGTTTGTTCAACATTATGATTTAGGGGAAGGCTACATAAAGCTATCGCTAAGATTTAAGCTGTCAGCATCCAAGGTGAGGAACATATTGAGGAAATGGAAGACCACAAGCACAGTAATGGCAGTAGTGCAGGCAAAGTAAGATATCAGAAAGGCAAAGGCGAAGGATGGTGAGAACGGTCAAAAAAAGCCCACAGACCACCTCCAAAGACCTACAACATCATCTTGCTGCAGATGGTGTCACTGTGCATCGTTCAACAATTCAGCGCACTTTGCACAAGGAGAAGCTGTACGGGAAAGTAAAGCAGAAGAAGCCTTTTCTGCACACACACCACAAACAGAGTCGTTTGAGGAATGCAAATGCACATTTGGACAAGCTAGCTTCATTTTGGAAGAAGTTGCTGTGGACTGATGAAACAAAGATGGAATTATTTGGTCATAACAAGGGGCGTTATGCATGGCAGCAAAAGAACACAGCGTTCCAAGACAAACACTTGCTACCCAAAGTAAAATTTGGTGGAGGTTTCATCATGCTGTGGGGCTGTGTGGCCAGTGCCGGTACTGGGAATTAAAATTAAGGGTCACATGGATTCCACTCAATATCAGCAGATACTTGAAAGTAATGTAGAAGAATCAATCATAAAGTTGAAGTTACACCGGGGCTGGATATTTCAACCAGAAAACGACCCAAAACACTGCTCAAAATCTACTCTGGCATTTATCAGTTATTTGATTGGATCATCAATTTCATATTGATCAAACACCCAATTATTTATAAATGAAAACCATGGAAATGTTCAGGGGTGCCAACACTTTTGCATACGACTGTAGATACTTTTGTACCTGTTTCCTCTATTTTCTTCACAAGGTCCCTTGCTGTTGTTTCAGGATTGATTTGCACTTTTCACAGTACTTTCATCTCTAGGAGACAGAATGTGTCTCCTTCCTGGGAAGTATAATGGCTGTATGGTCCCATGGTGTTTTTTGTTTTTACAGATGAACATGATACCTTCAGGCATTTGGAAATTGCTACCAAGAATGAACCAGACTTTTTGAGGAATTTTTTAGGTCTTTGCTAATTTCTTTAGAAGAGGCACTGAATTTGAAAGTAGGCCTTGAAATACATCCACATGTGCACCTTCAATTGACTCAAGTGATGTCAATTAGCCTATCAGAAGTTTCTAAAGTCATGCAAAGGAATATTCCAAGTTGTTTCACGGCACAGTCAACTTAGTGTATGTAAACTTCTGACCCACTGGAATTGTGATATAGTGAATAAGAAGTGGAATAATATGTCTGTTAACAATTGTTGGAAAGATTACTTGTGGCATGCACAATGTAAATGCACAAGTCCGAACCGACTTGCCAAAACTATGTTTTTTAACCTGGTGGTTGACAAATAAGACATCAACCTAAGTGTACTGTAAATAAACTTTTAACTTCAACTGTAGGTCACATATCTCTAGAAGTTCAGTTGATCCAACCTCATAAGCTAGAACACACAAACCCTTTCATCTTCTACCCTTTAATACCCAGTGCTTCCAGTCTTAGTTAGCCCTGTGTATACTGACAATGTCGTGAGCTACTGTTTTACAGATTACAAATGGACTGACAATTCTAGCATGATCATTTAACAAAATAAAAATTAAAAAACGTATATATTAATGTCATGGATAGAACATGTTCTGGAGAGTCTCAGCTGCCCCCACAACACAATGTACGGTAGTGTGTAACAATGTGAAAATCTCCACAGGACAGGTTGTGTTAAGTTTGCTAATTGCAGTACTCTAGTGCTGTAATTTTACATGTAACTTTTATAGCACTGTCACTTTACAATTAGGAGATTTGATACGTACCTCAAGACCAGGGCTCCCAGTAAGACCCCTCGATCCTTTCTTTCCTTCTAAGCCCTGTATAAAACACACAGACAGTCATATTACTTCAAACCAAATGGACAATAACTATTCTGGTCAGTGTAGCCTCTGTTGAACTCATGGCCCTATAGTCTTGTGTTAAGCTATAAAGTTATAAGATACAGTACACAGTTCTATGAAGGCAATTTTTGCCTTCAGGGTGAAGAAAACATATAGGCTCTGGTCGAAATGCCAATGTATGTACGTTTTCAGAAATCCTCTCTATTCACTGTAATTCAATCTGATAAAAAGGCTAATAGGCCCACTCGCATGACTTAACAAGTCAAAGGTATCTAGAAGTATGTTTGTAGACTCCTCTGTTTGAGTTCAGAAACGGTATGCAATCTTGTAGAATATAGAATCATACTGAATATGTTTACATAAAGAACAAATTTACATGATGCAAAACAATTTTTTCTCAAATGCAACATATACAGCTCTAATAGTGTAAATACACATATAACAAATATTTTTGTTTAAAAAAATCTGACCTGAATTGAAATAATTCGGATTTAAAGTCATTCTGACTTGTTGAACATTATAAAGTAAAAAAAATAAAAATTCTTGTCAAACTATATTTGAGGAACAGAGACAGATGTGAAAGAAATTGTAAACAGCGTTTTAATACCAAAATATTATTCCCGAAAAGATCATCAAAGGATCAGGATAGCCAGTGGTTTGTGTTCTCTGACTTCTCTGGCACTAATTGGCATATCGCTGCCCGGATTTGGGTTAGATAAATCAAATGATCTATCCTACCATGTTGCTCTCTAGCGACTCCTTGTCTTCAGTTCGGGCACCTGTAAATTTAATTGCGGAAGTATAGTTGGTGGATGTAATCATCCTGTGCATGATCCGACTAAAGTCTTCTGTGTTGGATGAGTAGCATGAAAATAATCTGCAACTCAGCGATATTTGGTTGGAAGAACCATGTGCGCACCCCTTGCCATCCTACAGATCTGTTCAGAGTTGCAGAGCTACCGACAAAACAGGGTTAGGGGAAATTGGCCGGGGTGAAAAATGGGGGGAAAACTATTAATAAAAATAAGTGTGGCTGCCACCCTGTAGCTATTCCAAGGGCTAGAAGGTGGCGTTCCCAAGTACCTTAGTTCTTCTTTAATGTTTGTTGTTTTCGTGTCTCAAGTCCGTTATTAAATATCCAAACTCTGGATTTGCTTTGTTGTGTTTTCACCTCACCTCCAGAATTTTGAGTTTGACAGTTATTGAATGATGATTTATCCAGCATTAGCTAGCTAGTTAAATCAGCTAAGCCAGCTAACACAGCTGAGCTAGCCAGTAAAAAAAATAGAATAGGGGTACTGCTAGTGCTAACCAGTTCAAAACAAATCTTACATTTGTTCCAGCTAATGCTGTAGCTGTGTTAGTAACAAGCAGACTAACATACTGATTTCCAGTAACATTTTCTTATTTTGAGGCTGTATGTACAGATAACAAGCTTACCAAGCCAAGTGTGAAAGAAGAGATGGGATTAGTGAGCAAAGCTATTTATCTTGATAACTCATGTCAATAACATAATTAGTATCTCTGATGGCTATAGAATGCCGTTTTTTGCCCGTACTTCTGATAAAGCTGTATCTTGCTTTTTACAACTACTATTTTACATAATTACTCTAATTAGCACATGCAGAGATCTAGAAAATCTATTAATATATGTAGGCCTACTTGCATAGTCTTATCTTTGGAAATTACTTAGCACAAAGCAGAGACTTAGCAAACTATACCACTTGTAGCCCCCCTACTGCAGTTTATTTCTAATGAACAACACAAATACAGTTTATAAAACTTAACATGTAAATGCATAGAGATTGAAATGCGCCTACTGAAAACAACACTCATATTATATTAATATTTCTGTATACGTTAACTCAAAAATATCTAAATAAATTTACCTATGAACAGAAAAAGGTGGGGAAAGCATATTCACTGATGCCTTGTTCCATTGTTTTTCAGTTTTAAAGGACAATTCCGGTGCAAAATGAACCTAGGATTAAATCAGGATTGAACCTTTAGCCACGAAAACATGAATGTTAATGCTTGTTAATGAAGGTTCTAGTGTGAATGGCCCTAATTGTAGATTCCTGCATTGTATATTCTCAATTTCCTTTCATAGTACAATAGTACAATTAAAAGTTGCATTGTAAAAAGAACCTTTGGAAGCCTGCAAGGAACAGTGGGTGGCTAAACAAACATTTTCTCTTTCTCCTCTCCCTCTGTCTCTTCATTGCTTTTTCTCTGATATCAAAGGCAGTGAAGCTCATGTCTGCATTTATCTTGGCCCAGTCTGATGCTCTCATGGTAACAGAAGTGTTTAACTTTAATCTGAATGTAGCAGGATCAAGCTAGCTGGAGAATAATATCACGTACTGACACCTCTCACGACTAACTCCAGTAATACTGACAGGGGAAGGCTACATTGAAAGATCATGGCGTTTAGAGAAAAGTGAGGGCTTCTCCATTTTTCTGGCCGAGAGTTTAGAAAAGCATGATTCAACAAATGTTTTCCCTTAAGCCTGGGGCAGCATGAGAAGCAGGGATTCACAAACATCTCTCATACACACCTGAGCTCCCATTTCTCCTTTTAGGCCTGGTTCTCCGGGTTCCCCTGATATTCCCTAAAAAACAAAATCAAACATTTAATTTATATATATATATATATTTTACCATTGTATTGTGCAATGTACAAAATGTGACCTAAAAATGAACATTGAAGAAGCCAACATATTTAAGACGTACAGGAAGGCCTGGTGCTCCTACAGCCCCACGAAGTCCGATGATGCCAATGTGGCCCTGAAAACAACAATCAGACAAAAACGTTACATCCATTCCAGGTGACAAGCTACAGGTAACCAAAAACCTTTAATGGTTCTGGATTAGGTAATTCACTGATAACCAGAGGTCAGGGTTCAGCTAGCTTTGTGGTAGTTCACTATAGCCGCTTTCCGACCAAGTAGTTACAGGAACGTAGTTATAGGAACAGTCCACTTCTAAACAGTTCTACTAACTACTCTCCCCCAAAACCGGTTTTGCTCTTTGTATTCGCACTGGTCAAGTGGCCATAGGAACTGGTAGGAGGGATAAAGGAGTGACGCAAGCACTGCAACAGGTTTTTATAGCGTCGTCACTAGACTTTAGTGTAGCGCTACATACAACATTTCACAGTTTAATGTTTGTAACACTGGGTGTATGATTGGAGAAAAGTGTGTAAATCATCTTATGTATGCGGATGATCTGGTTGTTTTCAGCCCAAGTAGTGCTGGGTTCCTACCCCGGCTTGCTGTTCTTTCAGATTATGAGGCTGAAAACGACATCCAATACAATTTAATAAAAATAATGTTGTGTTGATAATGTCCTAATAACGGAGTTCGAACCGTGGCGTTTAAAAACTAGGCGGGAGTCATAGAAATTGAGTAGCTACTTAACACAGAAACACAAAAGACGAAGGCTCCAGCATAATATGTAGCATTATACGCAACAGACAAACGAAGCGACCGGCGTAATTTATAAATTGGACCAATCAACGTGGACCTGGGAAAAGGGAAAATGGAAAGACCCTGCTCTGGAGTAGGAGCTAAAAAGGTTATAGGAACGGCGGTGCGAGGAACTAAATAATCCCGCAATTTCTTCTATCGGAACACAAGAAAAAAAGGGTTATAGGAAAGTTATGTTCTAGGAACTGCAAAAATCCCTGCGGTCGGAAAGTGGCTTATGTCTACAGATGCTACAGTAAATATGACATTGCACAGTAAAACAACTGTGTGCACATATCTTTATTCCTATTGACAGCACTAAGTGCAATACAATCAGTTAGGCTTCAAACAAAGAGCAGAAACACTGAGACGTGTATTTATTAACTCAAGGTGCAGGTGACTCATAGTAGATATATTAATCCACCACAGCGGGGGGTAGGCCATTTACTGTCTGTGTGTATATGAACACCCCCACACACCAAGCCAGTAAGAGTTAATGATCTTCAGCTTAATGGAATCCTGGAAGTCTCTCAAGCCTCTCAACAACTGCCAAAAAGATTACCCACAGTGTCTTTGAACTGAGCTCCAGTTCAGAAGAATGCTTATAAATGCTTAAAGCCAAATCTTTCACTCTGTCGCTCTAATACTTTCAATTTCTGTTTGAAGAAAAATATGTTTAGAGAAGTTTTTTAAAAGAGGGGAGGACTCAGTGTGGCCGCAGGGGATTCTGCACACCACTACTTTTCACTTTTATCTCATACGTTTGAATTAACACCTGACTTGATCTGTGTCTTACATCAGTTTTCAGGATATCTGATTGATTTTCAAAAGTAGCAATCCGGGATACTCTGGTCTTAGACAAATGTTATGTCAACAGCCATCCTTGAACACAGCATCAAAGAATATTTCAAAGTTTTGGTGATTTTACCTGATATCCCTCATCTCCAGGCTCTCCACGGTCTCCTCGTTCACCCGGGGGACCCTGCAATCATCATCAGAAGAGCAAGGCGAACAATGTCATTTTTAATCCAGATACAGTGCTTCACAGAGCAGGTTGACAGAATTCTCACTCCTCAAAGGCAGTATGTTTTCCACCATAACTTAATGCAATGAATCATCGTAGTCTGATAAGGAGAGAAACAAGACCCATATATATCTCTCAGTCTGGGCTTTTTTACTTTGTGTCAAATTGGCCAACACAATATCCCTTAGACTTTTGTCATATACGGTTGGATACCTCAAGCAACAACACTACTGGAAAATGTTTCTATCATGCTTCAATTCAGTGACTATTCAAGTCCCAACACATGAGAAAAGAAGGTGAAGATAAAGTAAGACCTACTGGTTCACCTGGTGTCCCGGCAGGACCTGGCGTCTTACTGTCATCTCCAGGGTAACCCTGAAACACAAATGAAAACCTGATACAACAAACTTCATCATCCCAATTTCAGGATACTTAAAACCTAAATTATTGTATGCTAAACAACGTGTAGGATATTGAAAAAAAGGAAGTATTCCACCTTGGCCAAAATAATTCAAAAGCATTCTTTGGCTGTCCCCATAGGATAACCTCTTTTATGGTTCCCAGAAGAACTTTTTTTGGTTCCAATTAGAACTTTTTGAGGTTCTTTGGGTTCCATGTAGAAACCTCAGTGGAAAGGGTTCTCTATATAAAAAGTGTTTTACTGGGACCAAAAAGGGTTCTTCTGGGAACCATGAATTGTTTCTCCTATGGGGCGAAAAGAAGAATCCTTTTGGAATCTATTTTTTCTAAAAGTATATAGAAAAATATAAATAACTTTCTAAGAGTATATATACAAAGTATATACTTTCTAAATAACACTCAGAATATATAATGTATCTCATATAATACATAATAATATGTATTTAATAGATACTGTATATTCTGGTAGGAATAAACAATGAGCATATTCAAAGGTTACCTTTTCACCTTTAGGTCCAGGAGGTCCTATGGGTCCTGGCTTGCCAGCATGGCCCTAAGATAACCAAGCCAATAATTACTCGTCAAGTTATTTTCTACGTATTATTCAAGCAACCCATTAAGCACTGAACATTAACACAAAACCTGACAAACCATCGGGTATAAACATGTGTTAACAGTGTTAATCCAGTTTATTTATTATTAACACATTTAGGAAAGACTAAGGAACAAGTTATTTGGCAGGACCTCAGACTCATTGGTGGGTAGGGTATGTGAAGGATATAAAAGAGGCATTGCACAATGCAATGGTTAATAGGGATAAAGTAAACTATAAAAATAAAAAAATGTATTTTGAATTTGACAATATGCAATGCACATCTGGTATTTGTTCCTGTTTGGCTTCAATGTACACTCACCAGCCACTTCATTAGGTACACCTGTTCAACTGCTATTTAGCGCAAATATCTAATTTGGCAATCACGTGGCAGCAGGTCAAAGCATATAGGCATGTAGACATGGTCAAGATGATCTGATAAAGTTCAAGCGAAGCATAAGAATGGGGAAGTAAGATGATTTAAGATTGAATGTGACATGGATGTTGGTGCCATAAGGGCTGGTTTGAGTATTTCAGATAGTGCTGATCTACTGGGATTTTCCAACAAAATCATCTCTAGGGTTTATATGGAATGGTCAGAAAAAGAGAAAACCCAGTGAGCAGCAGTTTTCTGGGAGACAATGCCTTTTGATGGCAGAGCTCACAGGATAATGGCCGGACAGGTTTGAGCTATTAGAAAGGCAACAGTAACTCAAATAACCACTTGTTACAACCAATGTCTACATTAGGGCATCTCTGTGAATGCACACCACGTCAACCTTTGAAGTAGATGGGCTACAGTAGCAGAAGAACACACTGGGTTCCCACGACTTTTAGCTAAGAACAGGAAACTGATGCTAAAATGTGCATGGGCCAACCACAATTGGACAACAGAAGATTGGAAAAACATTGCCTTGTCTGATGAGTACGCTAAGGTCATGATCACAAGAAGCAGGCCTCCTTATTGTACCTAGAATTAAAACCAACAGCTGGCGGTAGGCTTCCTCTTGTAGAGCCCCATTACTATGGAATGACCTACATGTTAGAGGCACACACTACATTTTTAAGGAATTACTAAAATCTCATCTGTTTGGTAGGGTTTGTAACTAAGACTAGTCTGGGTTTCTAAAACATGCGTTAGGGCTGTCAGGCTAATGAGATGAGACGGGGCCATCGTGATAGTCCCTGTTAGGCATGTCTGTCAGATTAAACTTCAAATATATTTTAACTGGCAGCGATTATGCCTCCAGAACCCCTCGGGATGGGACCTATTTTACTAAAGTACAGGCATCATTCGTTTTTGCTGGAGGACAAGTATCCATCTGCATTCTACACTGAGGTACTGCTGCTGAATCCTAGGATGATGATCTAGCATGACCACTCAGAACATACTCATAGGACCTTAATGTGTACTGACAAACAACTTATCCGTAAGTGGACATGCACTTTTAAACTTTACACCCGGCAGATCCAGAAGAGGAATGGCCACCCCGCTGAGTCTGGATCCTCTCTAGGTGTCTTCCCAGGAAGCAAATTGGGGAGTTTTTCCTAGCCAATGTGATTTAATTCTGCATTGTTGCTTACTCTTTGGGGATTTTAGGCTGGGTATCTTTAAAAGCAGTTGTGAAAACTGCTGATTTAAAAAGTGCTTTTTAAAATAAATGTCATTGATTGGTTGATAGATGAGTCTCAATTCCTGCTGCGACACTCAGATGCCACGGTCAGAATTTGGCATAAACCACATTAAATTTGATGGGGGTGTAATGGTCTTTTTTCCCTTAGTACCAATTGACCATTGTTTAAATGCCACAGCCCATGTGAATTTTGTTGCTGACCATGTCCATCCTTTTATGACCACAGTGTACCCATCTACTAAGGGCTACTTCCAGCAGGATAACGAGCCATGTCTTAAAGTCTACATCTCAAACTGGTTTCTTGAACATGACAATGAGTTCACTGTTTTCAAATGGTCTCCACAGTCACCAGATCTCATTCCAGTTGACCTCCTTCGGGATGTGGTGGAATAGGAGATTCGCATCATGGATGTGCAGATGACATATCTGCAGCAACTGAGTGATGCAATAATGTCAACATGGACCCAAATCTCCGAGGAATGTTTCCAACACCTTGTTGAGTCAATGCCACGAAGAATTATGGCAGTTCTAGACCTAAAGAAGTGGTTGATGAGTGTATGTTTCTGTGGTTTTAGTAATACATTCAGTTGTCTAGTTGCGACTGGCTATAACCAGAATGGAAGCAATTTCACAACAGATCCACTGGGGTGCATCACTTAAATATAAACCCTCAGGAGTTATGACTTCACGAGACAAAACCCAACTGAACAGAACAAGGCTTATATCCACATGTGTTGTACTCAGGAATCATAATACATAATAATATTTATTTCATATAATACATAATAATATTTATTTTATATAATACATAATAATAATAAAGTTGGTTGAACAACTGTCTTTGTGTTTAGGTGTTGTGTTTGAGTAAAACTGAGTAATTGAGATGACGAAATAAAGCGATAGATGATGGAGATGAAGACCTGGAGAAGGCGCGTGTGTATGTTGTAACCATAGAAATAGAATGGATAGAAAGGCCATTGAACTGCGTGTGTATGTTGTAACCATAGAAATAGAATGGATAGAAAGGCCATTGAACTGCATGTGTATGTTGTAACCATAGAAATAGAATGGATAGAAAGGCCATTGAACTACGTGTGTATGTTGTAACCATAGAAATATAATGGATAGAAAGGCCAATGAACTGCGTGTGTATGTTGTAACTGTAGCCTGACTGGACTAACTCACCGTGTATCCTGCCGTTCCAGGCATCCCCTCTGGGCCTGTCCCTCCTGAACGACCCTGAACATGTATTCAAAAAACAGAAACATTCTTGTTTTTACAGCCATTTGTTTTGCTATTCTAGCTGCACTATGTGGTAACGTTAACTGTTATACCTTGGTTTTTAGTGCTAAGAGGCTATGCATGCAGTCTGTGTCCCTGGACCTGAAGTAATGTATGACACTGAGGCATTTATCTTTCCCTTAGCCAGCTATCAAAACAGTTTTCAATGCCAAACACCAGGGAAAGAGCTTTATCCCCTCTACTGAATTGAGAACTGGCTTATTCCTGTCCTTCGGGAAAAGATGTTACTTGAAATGGTCTGCTTTTGACATTAGGATTTTACAACTCACAGCAGTAAACATAAGAGGCCTACCGCTGGTCCGCAATTGCTACTGAATTAGCAAGCTGTTATTAGTAATTGCTATTCAAAATGCAACAAAATTAGCTTTAGGATTTAGGATGGAACTACACAACATTTGAACAATTAACTTCATGGGTCTTGTTAATTGACTTTACAGCGGTGCTTGCCAGTTTGTGAACCCTTTAGAATTTTCTTTATTTCTGAATAAATATGACCTAATTTGACACCATTAGATTGTCGAACAAGTTCTAAAAGTATATAAAAAAATCCAATTAAACAACTGAGACCAACATATTATAACTGGTAATTTACTTATTGAGGACAATGATTTATTATGTGATATATGTGAGTGGCAGAATTATGTGAACCTCTATGACAGTGGTAGGCAACTATTATTGCTTGAGGGCCAGATTGAGTTTTTGAAACCAAGTGAAGGGCCACATACTATAGCTGTGTGAAATAATCACACAAACATCTAAATTCTAAAACAGATAAAAAGTGCATTTGATTATTTTTCAAATTTACGAAAGCATTTTAAAACTGTTCGACCAGCCATGTAGTGTCTTTTAACTAATTTGCACCGGAATATATGCCTAAATATTAATAGAGCCAGGCAAGGCAATTTGTTTAAAAGAAAGGAATTTTTAATATAATGCATGTTCTATAATTGTCACATCCAGCCCTGTAGGTGGGCTGGGTGTTCACTGGGGATGGGTTTGGTTTATGTATTGTCTCTGTGATTCCTCTGTATGTGTGATTATGCCTCCCTCTTGTGTCTAGGTCTTGTCATTGGTTTGTATGGATTATTAGTCACAGATGTTTTTAGTTAGTAATTAGTTGTCCTTGTATTTAACCACGGTGTTCTCCCCTTGTCTCTTGTCAGTCAATGTTTCCTGTGGCGTCTCTGTGTTACGTGTTCCTGATATTTGGATCTTGGAAAAGGAAGTGTTTTGCCCCACGAGGCAGTGTTATTTTGTTTAAATAAAGTGTTTTGGACTATTGGAACCTTCGCGCCTGTCTCT
>JACXGM010003217.1:0-42823 GCA_016801145.1 Umbra pygmaea | reverse complement strand
GAAGGCGCTACGTAGCACACAGTACAATTAACTATAACCCACGTAACCACAAATCAAAACAACAGTACATACGCACTGGAATGATCACAATCACAATAATATAAAGAACTCAATATTTACACCAAACATTCATACCATGAGTCCATATCAGTTCGCATATTGTCCGTTCACGCCAGCCCCACTGGCTGGGCGTGACAGTCTGTAGATTATAGGATTAAAATCTAACAAGTTTTTTGACTGCCCATTGAGTTTCCTCCATTGGGGTGAACAAAATAATCAATTAAAAATCCCTGATTCTAATTATACGTTCTGGGACCTCCGCCTGCGCACACTGGTCTGAGTGGCTGCCTCGCAGCACAACTGCATCATGGTGGCCAGGGTTTTTATTGTGGTCACAGCATTCCGACGATGCCCGGGGGTCCTGCATTGGGCAGTGCATAATTAGTACAGCATTTTTGTTGGACAGGTAGTTAGTATTACAATAACAAGTTTACACTTCGTTGAATTTACTAAAGTACAGTATATGTATATTCAAATGAACATGCAAATGTGAATTTTCTGTTGAAATGCAAATCTGCTGCAGAAACACAAGTAAATGTACTTTATACATACAAATGTGCATCTCTTTCATCTCCTTTTTGTGTACTGTAGTACAGTATTGTACAGTATTGACATTTCCAAGTAACCTTTTAGTTACTGTTGAAATCGGTATCTACAGTATTGTAAGTAGCTCAGTGTCATACACAAAAGCATTCAAGCTAGACAGAACTGACGGACTTGTATAGTATAACTAAACCAGCTTCAACCTTTAGCAGTTCTTTTGCAGAAAAATTATCATATTTGCCTTCTCTGGCAAGAAACGCGCTCCTGACTTATTATTTTGTTCTTCCAAATTACATTCTCAGGAAACAATTTTGAAAACATGATTTACGTTTTATGCCAACATATTTAGGGTGTTTTTGCGTTTCAGCTGCCCGTATTGTTATTAGGCTATATTCTTCCTTCTATTATGTTGCACCTGCACATTTCATTTCCGGTTCGTGTGAGAACATTCCACACATTCCATACATTCCATAGCGTTCAATATTATATACTAACGTTCACGGTTGAGGTTAGCCATGTGGTTAATGAGGTTAAGGTTTGGATTAGGGTTAACATTACTAAAAAGCTATATATAATGTGCAACACGTTTGCATCATGCTGGAATGGAGAACAAAACACACAAAAAGCTTCCATCTGGATTTGAACTTTCAAACTCCGGGATGAAATTCAGGAAGATATTGCATTTCAACAGTAGCCTAAGTTTACGGTAGCTAGTTAACGGTAGACTACAGAGAAAGTGTGATATTTTTATGTCCGTTAGAGCATCAGAGGGAAAATATTTCAGTCAACACATTTAAGTGGAACCGAAATGAGGAACCATCATTTGCGTTCTAACCTACTGGTTGTGTAGGAACTGGTTCCATAGTGGAACCATGTTTCGGGACCCAACCCTATATAAGAGCTGTTATGTTTTCCATTTTAGTTTGTATTAAAGTCTACTCAACTCTGTACTTACTTCCGCTTCAATACTTCAGCTTAAGCATGACACTAATAGCAATGTGACAAGTGGAAATAAAAAGGTGATGTGAAACAGATGAGGCAATCACGTAATTATATTATATAAGGAGCCTCCAAAAAAGGCCTAGTCCTTCAAGAGCAAGGATGGGTCAAGGCTCGCCAATCTGCCAAAAGATGTGTCAGTTGTTATCTAACACTTTGAGAACAATATTTCTCCAAGACAAATCAGTAGGATTTTCTGCATTTCACCTTCTACAGTGCACAATATAATTAAGAGTCAAGGAATCCGGTCAAATCTCGGTGCGTAAAGGGCAAGGCTGAAAACCACTTCTGAATGTGTGTGATCTGCGATAAACGACGCGGGCACTGAATGGGAAATTGACAACTGCGTTGGTCTTAAACTAGCAAAGACGCTAGCGTTTGGACTTTGTGCTACGTTGCGCAATGCATAGCCTATTTTGACATGGGCTCAGGAATACTTTGGTAAACATTTGTCAGCAACACCATTTGCCACTGCACAGATGCAATTTAAGGCTTGACTATGCAAAGCCGAAGCCATATGTCAACACTTTCAACAAGCACCGTCGACATCTCTGGGCTGGGTTTCATCCGAGATTTACAGTAGCACAGTGGAATTGTGTTTTGTGGTTAGAAGAATCAAAATTTCCAATAGTTTATGGACAAAACAGCCATTGTGTTCTCTGGGCCAAAGAGGAAAAGGACCATCTAAGCTGTCATCAGTGTCAGGTCCAAAAGTGGAGCATGTCCTGTTTTTCTGTGAGAGGTATGATCTTGATAGGGAGATATTTTATAAAAAAGTGGGGATGGGACCTGGGTGGGGTGCTTGCGGGTGGAGGAGGGAAGGAGGTCGTGGTAAAGGCATTATTTATTTTTCTTAGGAACACAGGGCTTTATAGGAGGATATAGCAGGGAGGCCATGACCGGCCTCATACTCTAGTGCGGTAGGTGGCGGTACATGCACCTTAAGTTGGATGCGATCTGTCAATAAACTGAAAGAAAGGTTTGTGCCAGAACTGCAAAAAAATCAAGTAGCAGCATAACCGCAAAGCTGAAATTGAGAGCAAAAGTATGATCAGTGAGAAGCAGAAGGAACTGTAATCAAAAATACAAATGATCAAACAAGTAAAAGACCAACAGTTTGTTTGCAAGTTAGAAGTTTTACTTATTACATTACATTTTGCTTCACTGAGTTTTATTTTCCCTCAAATTCATATATTGTGAATACTCCTGCACCTGCTTAGGAGTTGCGGATGAGACGAGGTCAGGAAATAAGACATGACCAATTTTATAATCAATTAATTCACTTCTAATATGTACAACAATTCAAAATGAATTGGGCTATATTGGAGGTAGGAATGAAAGTCAGTGCCTACAATAAATATTCCCCAATAAGGAGATACAGAGAGTCCAATAGTTGCTGAATTTCCAATTAAGAAGTGAGGTGATGTAGAACGGGTGCTTCTGGAGAATCGCTATGTATACAAATAGCAGTCAGTAGCCTGACTATTATTCAGAGATTCCCAGCCAACAGAGCTATTATAAAAGGCTGCTCTACAGTCCTCATCACTCCCTGTAGGCTTTGGAGCTTGTAAACCTTTTTAATTTATTCTCAATTCACCTGTAAAGGTGTGGGGATTCACAGTCCAACATTTAAGACTTTTAACATGCCATACACTATTCTGAGTGCATATGTACCCACAGTGGGATTAGTGGCAGTCACACATTCTGTATAACTGATAATTATCATGAATTTGTAACTTAAAAAAAATAAAAAGATACACCCTAAAGTATTTAGCTCCTACAATTAGCATGATCACTTTTCTTGAAGCAACAATTGGCTGAGGAAACTGTGGAAACACCAGTATTTAATGTGCCGCTTTAACTCATGGTTCTAACACCCTGGGTAGTTGTGAATGTGCTACAGGAGCCAGACAGAGTTGTTTTAGTAAGATCCTGCATTTTTAAGTACAGTGAGTGGATAATTTAACTACAGTTGGTAGACTGACACTATTCTATCTCTTCCTCTCTCTGGCTCTCTTTGCTCTCTGTGTCTGATTTTTTTGTCTCTTTCTCAATTTCCCTTGGCCTGAGTGGGGTTGTCAAGGAGACCGGCTACATGGAGAGTATCATGGGGATGTGAAAAGGCCCAATGACTGGTAATATTTCACTAGGTGGCAAGGGGAGAGAGAGGCACACACAATTATACAGAAACACACACCGTAATTTTAGCCAGGCAAACAAAAATCTGGCAGCCAACCTGCTAATTTAGTAAAACCCTACATTCTCAAATGTGCTAATTGCTGGTATGTGTGTTTGGATCTGTGTCACACTCTGCAGTATAGTCTTCCTAAACACTGACCTCCAGCCAGTTTGTTTTCAGCCAAATCTCATCACTGATTCACGGTTATTATATCATGCGTCTGCTAAATGATCAAATATAAAATCTACAGATTGACAGGGATAAACCACAACAGGAGGTAATACCGGAGGTACTCTAAGGCCCACTTAATGGCGAGGGCCTTCCTCTCTATAGTGGCATATCTCTTTTCTCGGTCCAACAATTTTCAGCTAATGAACAGGATAGGGTGTTCGGCATCCCCCTCCCCTTGGGAAAGTTTTGCTACAAGGCCAGTATCCGACGCATCCGTTTGGACCGTAGGAAAGGCTGAAATATGGTGCTCTCAGCCGAGGTTCTAAACAGAGCAGTGTTTTTAACTGCCCAAAGGCTCTTCTTCATGCGTCAGGGTCCCACTCCACTTCAGTGCGGTGATCAGGGCCGCTTCTAGCTGGGGAAAAACACTGTTCGCCTGGCAACACTAAATGTATATTATTATACACACAAACTCTGATTTTACTTTAAAAAATTCTTTTTAATAACGCTCGTAAGTCATTACAATAATAATTGTTAATTCATTGCATAGATTGGTAGAGGGTCCATGGTCATGTGTTGCTAATATTAGCCTATTGTTGTAATTCTGTTTTCCCATGTGACACTGACAATATATTCAATCTAATTCTGTGTACAACATATTTGTTACTGTTATCACATACTCTTATTGTGTCTTTACACACAATACAATTGAATTTGGTTACAATTCACTAGCTTTGTAATGAATTCACAATGTTTATTGCAATGAATTACAACGAGCGCTATTTTTCTAAAAAGAAAAATCTGAGTTTGTGTTGCCGGCATAATATAGTGTTGCCAGGCGAACAGTGTTTGCCCCCAGCTAGATCCGGCCCTGGTGGTGATCATTGCATAACCGGGAATGAAGCGACAATTGTATCCGGTGATGCCCAGAAAGGCGCAAACCCCTTTCTTATCCCAGGGAAATGGCCAGTTGTGGATGGTCTATGTCTTTTCCACCTGGATTTTGATAAGACCACTCCTGATGGTGTACCTCAGGTATTAGGCCTTGTCGAGACCAAGGGGACACTTTTTAGGGTTGGCCGTCAGGCCCATTGCTTCCAGCGTGGCAAGCTTTACACACAGCTTCTGTTGGTGATCCTCTCGATTGTCTGTGTGTATAATTACATCATCTATATAAGCAGCTGTGTAGGAATGGCAGCATGGTATCCATGAGCCGTTGGAATGGAGCCCGAAGGGGAGGCGCACATACTGGAACAGGCCGTCTGGGGTTGCGATGGCAGTTTCTTGACGGTCTTCCTGTGCCAGGGGTACCTGCCAATAGCCCTTTGTGTGGTCTAATGGAGATATTTAGCATGCCTTTCCCAGGTGCTGTTATTTTTTTCTGCTCCCTGACTGCTTAATCTGGAAGTTGACAGCTGACTTCTCCGCCATCTCGTAGGGCCCCTGACACTGGGCCAGCAATTTAGGGTCCACGTTGGAGCTCTCCATGCTCTCCCCTCCTGGCCCAGGGCTGTCGAAACCTGGCTAGGTGCCGTCCTCCGAGGTGTCCCGGAAAGTCTGCGCCAGTTGCTTTTGAGGGTGTGTGCCCTCTTCTCCCGATGAGGGCCTCCTTGACCTCCCTGCAAGAATGGTTCCTCCTCCACGGCCGTTGACATTTTTGGTCGGCATGTGCCAAGGCCTGTTTGGCCGTGCCAGGGTGTGTTCTCACCCTGGTGACTTCTTTCTTCACCCTTTGCCAAAGACTGTCGAAGGCTGGACAATCCCTCCCCAGTACTACTCAGATCTTCATTTGAGGGACCACCGAAAAGGTAATTGTGAACTTACCCTCCAGAGTTTTTAGCCTGAGTCAGGTGGTGGGGTATTGCTGTGTGTCCCCATGGATACAGACCACCGCAAACTCCTGTTCCACCTTGGGCATCTCTGTCAACAGCCCCTCCCTCACCAGGGACACCATGCTCCCCGAGTCCAGGAAGGCCTCCGAATCCATTCCCTTTATTGATACCAGGACTCAGCGGGCCGGTGACAGTACTGCATGCCAACAGGGTGGTGGTGGTGCAGGGCCCCTCAGTCTTCCCTGATTGGTGGACAGGTCAGTGGGCATTGGTTCATGTTTACCGGGCAGTACTTGGCGAAGTGGCCGAAAGTAAAACAACGTAACACTGCTCCTCTTCTGTAAATAATGCTTTTACACATGGCGACCTCCGGTTTTGGGGAACTCAATGTTTGTCGGGCCTCTTCAACTGTTCCGTGCGTGTTGCTCCCGGAAGCCTCTCACCTCTTGTCCAAACGTTGCTTTTGCCTGCACCAGCTGATCCATGGCCTCAGGGCTGGTCTGGCTGACCACCTGCTGCATGTCGAAAGGCAATTCATGGAGGCACTTATCAACCACCAGGGACTCCCCTCGCTGGGTCCAACCATCCCTTCACCAGTCTAATCAGCTAGTGCAGCTGGCCCTTTGGAGACTTGTTCTCCCTGTATTTCCATTAATGGAATTGTTGGGCCCTGTCTCTGGGTGTGAGATTGTACCTGGTGAGGCTCTCCACCTTCAGGCTGGCGTATTCCATGGCCAAACCTTGTCCATATTAAAAAAGTGTTAATAACGGTCCTCCCTTGGCCAGTCTTCCCTCAGGTTTATGTGCTCAAATGCTGTAAAATTGGCCTCCTCGTCATCCTCTTTAGACAGTCAGGGATAGAGAACACTGACATTAGGGCCCCACTTGCCTGGGCAGCCGGTTTCCTAGCCAGTTCCTCTCTGAGCAGGTCTAGCGTCTTCTTCTACGCCACCATGCAGGCAGCCGAACCAGGTCTGCGTCCATATTGTAGCGTAGGGGAATCAGTATACCGGGGGAAATACATCTGTCATCCACCTCCCCTACATCCTCCACCAGATGTAACCGATTCACAATTTCATCCACCCGGGACAGGAATGAATCTGATGCAGAGACAGGATTACGTTTAGTGTTGTGTAGTGTTGAAGATAACATAGGATTCCAACTCACAGAAAATATAACCTCCATACAAACACGGTAACTTGTTTTACGGTACATAAATTAACTGATATGAGAGAGAGAGAGAGTGTCACCTACACTGTAGACAAGATTCTCCTTTTTTTCCCCTTGTTCATTCTTCATAGGGGACAATGGTTTCTGTGCTTCATTGTGCACACTATCTCCTCCCTTCTCCTGCTTAAGAGGCCTCCCGCAGCTGCTTCAGCACCTTTAATACAGACACAGACAACATTCATTAGTGCACCCAGCTGGTGCAATTACACGTACCTGGGCACTGTCCTCCCCCGTCGTCAGGCCTGCGGAATCTCATCCCGTCACAATACACACAGAGACAAAGACACACTGTTACTTATACACTAAGCTAGAGTGAAATAGAATACATAAAGTATTATTATAGACTCACCGTTTATCTGTAATCAGTTAACTTTATAACTAATAGACCTAAAGAGAGAGGTCATAAGTATTTGTCACATAAAATGCACTAATTGAGAGCAAAATAGTTTAGGACAAGGGCACACTAAGAGAGAGAGACACACACAGGTACAAGGAGTTTGCAGACAAATGACCTGCTGCTAGGAGTGAGTTGACTCTGACAGTTAGGGCAACCCTGTTCTAACTTCCATTCACCCTGTTTGATTTAGGAAATCTTTTGGACTTTTGTGGTATGTTAAAGGTACAATATGTTATTTTCCAAAACAATAACAAAAGACGTACTTTGCATTAAAAAAGCAAACATCACTATACCTATTTTATATATATTTCTTAGTTGTGCACTCCACCAACTTTCAAACACAGAGAAATTTGTAATTTCATTTTGTCTTCCGTTGATGGCGTCATATACCCTTTGACTGCATAGTTGCTCTAAGTTCCAGGGAACCACCAAACATAACGTGAATAAAGTTATAACATTTTTAACAATACATTACTTTGTCAGTGAACATTTTTTCTGCCATAGACGCTAGATTGGAAGGTTGTCATTGACGACGATAACAAAACCCATTATCTCACGCTACTTCCCGACGTCATCCAAGTACATATTTTGCTATTGTTTTGATTGAGAGACCCCAAGCGGCCAAAAACTTATATTGTATGTTTAAATTGACACAGGTCTGCATGAGACTGATTTCTTCATCATGATTACAAACAAAGATTTTCATTCGACACCTGCTTGTTTTCCATTCAACTTATGTAACTGCTCTTGCACCTGACCACAGACCTGGTATTCCCGTCCGACTTCTCAACTGTCCACCCTGGGCATCACTGTCCAGTCCATCAAATACATTTATTTTATAAAGCCCTTTGTGCTTTGACAGATAGACCCCAAAGAACAAGCGACAAACAGTTGATGCACAGTGTCTAGGAAAATCTCCATAATAGGTAGAACCTCGGAAGAAACCTAGAGTGGGTCTGGTCTCAAGGGGTAGGCCAGGCCTCCTCTGGCTGTACCAGGTGGGTATTCTGAAATGTACACAACCTAATAGTATTAAGTCCACATTGTAACATTTTGTGCCACACATGCTGGACTCTGGGTTTCGTCAGAATACTGTGATGATACAAACCCTTGCCACCATGACCCTGTTGTTCTACATGACAACTGCACCATGTGGAGGTCCAGGCTTAAGGGTTATATAATGTTGGCAAAAAGAATTTAGTAAAGAAGTGTAAGTCTTTATGGTAGAGAGAGACTGTCTGTGTCTGGCAATGACGTAGAGAATACGGATGGAATGATACTGAGACCGGGCTTAAGTACTCATACTGTATAGATGTCACATGATATAGTGGTGCAAAAGGGGTGGAAATGTACCTTGTTATACCGAGGCACACTTCAGCTGAGTGAATAAAATGGCCGCCGGGTGGCTCCAGGGTGCACATTCATCCAAAGCATTTCCCTTAAGATAATCTCTAGTGTACAACGTGTTTATCATTAAAACAACTAAGTTCTGAAGTTAAATGTATTATTTGTTGCACATTAGTCATTAAACTAATGTCCTGTATAATAAAATTGTCTCATTTAAACTGCCTAATGTATATTTAAAATACCTTTTTCATTTATGAAATCCTACACAGTCTAAACAGTTAAACTGAACTCCAACAAAAACATGATCAGTTCACACGGACTTGGCACATGGTGTAGTGGAAACGACTAAGGTCTGTCAACCGGGCGGACCTGGTTCGAGTCCAGCGCGTGACCAATGTATATTGTGTTACAGTATTTTATTATACACTGTTCGTTACTGCTTTCATTTTTATTAGACATCGCTGTTGTTCATTTTGTTCACCTAAAAGTAGTAATGGATACATCTATTAATCATACACTGTTAAATTAAATTAAATAAAACCTGACCAGGTAATGGGAGTTTATAACTAACTAGTTATCATAGTAATAAATAAAAAAAACAATTTGAATGCATCCTCTATTAACAAGCTGAGAAAAAGAAGGAGTTGACCATGAGCGGGACTAGAACTTGCAACTCCATACACTCAAAAATGTCACAGTAATAGCAGCGGATCTAGCCCGCTACACCACAGTGCTGTGGGGATTTCTATGAAAAGAAAGAAGTTATCTTTTGAATGAGCGACATTGTTTATTACCCATTTTTGTCCCGGAAAGTAAAAATGTACTTTGATATACTGTGCAAATAGTTACAATGTTTCACAAAGGATTCAGGGACGCATTCTGATTGGAGAATGCAGACGGAGTAGTCTACGATATTTATTTGCTTTCCTAAAGCCATTTTAAAACAAACAAGGCATTATTTAAATTAAGAAAGGTATTCTATTGTGTATATTAATACAATTACATTGATTTAATATCAGGGATCTCTAATAAAAATAAAAGCAGTAATGAACAGTGTATTATTAATATACTGTAACACCTCAAATATACACTGGTGGCATGCTGGACTCGAACTCTGTCCGACCGGTTGACAGACCTTAGTGATTTCCACTGCACCATCAATCCATGTGAACTGGTGGAGTTTTTGATGGAGTTGAGTTTAACTGTTTAGACTGTGTAGGATTTTGTAAATAAAAAGGTATTTTATGTATACCATAGGCAGATTACATGAGACAATTACTGTATATTGTAGGACAATAGTTTAATGACTAAACCGCTACAAATAATACATTTAACTTCAGAACGCACAGTGGGGAGAACAAGTATTTGATAAACTGCCGATTATGCTGGTTAATTTACTTACAAAGCATATAGACATCTGTGATTTTCATCATAGGTACACTTCAACTTTAGACAGAATCTAAAAAAAAATCCAGAATATCACATTGTATGATTTTTAAATAATTAATTTGCATTTTATCGCATGACATAAGTACCAACTAGTAAGAATTCCAGCTCTTACAGACCTGTTAGTTTTTCTTTAAGAAGCCCTCCTGTTCTCCACACATTACCTGTATTAACTGCACCTGTTTGTACTCGTTACCTGTATAAAAGACACCTGTCCACACACTCAACCAAACAGACTCCAACCTCTCCACAATGCCCAAGACCAGAGAGCTGTGTTAGGACATCAGGGATCTAATTGTAGAGCTGGATAAGGCTGGGATGGGCTACAGGAAAATAGGCAAGCAGCTTGGTGAGAAGGCAACAACGGTTGGCGCAATTATTAGAAAATGGAAGAAGTTCAAGATGACGGTCAATCTCCCTCGGTCTGGGGCTCCATGCAAGATCTCACCTCGTGGGGCATCAATGATCATGAGGAAGGTGAGGGATCAGCCCAGAACTACATGGCAGGGCCTGGTCAATGACCTGAAGAGAGCTGCGACCACAGTCTCAATGAAAACCATTACTAACACACTACGCCGTCATGAATTTAAATCCTGCAGCACACGCAAGTTCCCCCTGCTCAAGCTAGTGCATTTCCAGACCTGTCTGAAGTTTGCCAATTACCATCTCTATGATCCAGAGGAGGAATTGGAGAAGGTAATGTGGTCCGATGAGACAAAAGTAGAGCTTTATGGTCTAAACTCCACTCGCCGTGTTTGGAGGAAGAAAAAGGTACAACCGCAAGAACACCATCCCAACCATGACACATGAAGGTGGAAACATCATTCTTTGGGGATGCTTTTCTGCAAAGGGTACAGAACAATCGCAGCGTATTGAGGGGAGGATGGATGGGGCCATGTATCGCAACATCTTGTTAAACAACCACCTTCCCTCAGCAAGAGCATTGAAGATGGGTCGTGGCTGGTTCTTCCAGCATGGCAACGACCCGAAACACAGCCAGGGATACTAAGGAGTGGCTCCGTAAGAAGCATCTTAAGGTCCTGGTGTGGCCTAGCGAGTCTCCAGACCTGAACCCAATAGAAAATCTTTGGAGGGAGCTGGAAGTCTGTATTGACCAGCAACAGCCCCGAAACTTGAAGGATCTGGAAAAGGTCTGTATGGAGGAGTGGGACAAAATCCCTTCTGCAGTGTGTGCAAACCTGGTCAAGATCTACAGGAATTGTATGATCTTTGTAATTGCAAACAAAGGTTTTTGTACCAAATATTGAGTTCTGCTTTTCTGATGTATCAAATACTTATGGCATGCACTAAAATGCAAATTCATTATTTCAAAATCATAGAATGTAATAAAAATTACAGACCTCTACATGCTTTGTAAGTAGGAAAACCTGCAAAATCGGCAGTGTTTAATTCATTTGGCTGAAGTGTTCCTCAGTATAACACGGTACAGCTCCACCACTTTTACACCACTTTATCGTGTGACATCTGTAGCTGCCCTTATTATTACATTATTTATCTAGTCACTAGTTGGTGATTATTTTCGCCAGTGAGACTGGACTATTCCGACATGAACACATCACTTTAATAACGTATAGGTATGTTTGAATATTGAAATACATGTTGAACCACAATTTATTTTGTATTCCACTTTGGGAATAGCTGGTCTATAACAACAGTACAGAACCAAAGTAATGACTTTAGTAATTTTGTGTAAAAAACATTATATATAGCTTGCAACCAAATATAGTGCGCGGGGGGGGGTGTGTAAAAACGTGCGCAGTATATTCGCTAAAATACGGTAGAACCTAACAAATTTTGGCCACTGAATATTACAGTTTTTAACACCGCCCACTGGTCTGCTTTGTCCCAGTTGACATGGCACAAAGTCTGCATGTTATAAAGGCTAGTCACTGCATACTGCGGCATCACATTAAGGAATAAACCTTTGGGAAGGAAAGACAATGTCGGCAGTTTGCAACACTTCTGGGTGAGCCTATTTGGTTATGTCACTGCAATATTTTTGAAAATACATCTACATGCGTTCATTTTACTTCACAATATTTCTTTGTCCCGTTTTCTTTTATTGACTCAGATTGAATCTCTTTAAAAACTAACATTTTGTATTTTCTAAAATGTTGCAAGTAACGTAACCGAAGGATTTCGGGCGACTTAACGGTGGCCGAGTAGGGAATTACCGAACACACAGTTTTTTTGTGAATGTGGTTTCAGAAACATGACCAGCACAACAATTTTGAGCTGTTTAAGGGGCTGGAGTGTTCCTTTATGAAATATACATTGAATTAAAAATGAGGTTGCCTATTCACATTTTGTTCAATAAATTACAGGGATAGTAACAATTATGATAAAACAATCAAATACCTTAACAGAATATTATATAGGTCTTTATCCCTGATTAGAGAAAGTCACTTTCATTTTCAAAAACATGAAAAAAAGACATTCTCATCTTACACAAAACGTCAGCTTAATGCAAATGCGAATACAAACATACAGCTCTTGCATTCACTTTGACAATGTGTTTCTTGCACTATAGCTAATTGGGGAATGATACTGTAACGTTGCAAAGAGGATTCGGAGGCAGGTGTGTCTTTTCAATAGTACACTGCTTTATTTGACCAAACAATGCTGAACAGAAAACATAAAGAACCAAGAACAAGAACAAATGAGGAACAATATACTTAAAACATTTGTATAGTATAATAATATTCTTAATTCATGATCTTTCACATACTTGAACAGAAAACAATGAACCACAAAATACTTCTTCTTCTATGGTTTATTGGCGGATCGCAACCGACTAAAGGTGCATATACCTACACCAACTGTACCGGAGTGTGAGGCCGGTCACGGCCCACCCAATTCATGTCCACCCAACTCACCCCACCACCCTAAGAAATGGAAATACTGCCCACAACTTATCCCTTTGAGACACACTACCCACCACAATAAGTACCCTACCACCGCTCAAACATTGTGTATCTTTTACCCTTCCAACCTGTTCCATAATTGTAGCCGTGAGTGAGACCAGGTGCAACACCCTACCTGTCGGGTCTGCAAACACCCCCAACACCTTATATCCCTGTTACACCTTATATCCCTGTTCCACCTTTCCCCGTGCCGGCCCTTCACCCTCTTCCGAACTACACTCGCCACCCTCTTTCTTCCGTGCACGCTTCTTCTTCCTCCGTACATAAGGTGACTCCTCAAAACTTAGCCCCACAACGACAACACCCACACTTCCATCCAAACTCCCCTCCATGCCGACCTCATTCACGGTACACCGCGACCCTCCACCACCACTGTAGCCTGACTGCACCCTCCTCGCAACTCTATCTCACTGAGCAAATCAAATTTTCGTATTTCCGCTCTTTCCTGCTCCAAGTCGGTGTCGAGGACGTCATGCCAATCACTTCCGTCCGTCTTTCCTGTTCCACCACAAAAGACTAACAAACAGACTGAACTAAATACCAAACTTATGAGGGAAGGGCATGCTGCTGGGGACTAATTAACAAAACCAATTGGTTGACTAAAACATGTAACAAGGTCAGGTGAACTAAAACTGGGAAAGAGAATAAAAAACATCACATGGGAGAAACCACTAAAGACAGGGATACAAAAGACTAACCTAACAAATCCCAGAAACATTATTAGTAATACATATTACACTTTATTGACCTGCAATATAAATCATTTTCTTCTGAATATGTTGGAGCATTTCCTTCTCTATATTTGAATTGGGTGGAATTGGTTTATCAACATCTAAGGAAATAGCAGATTTTTGCTTGATAAGGGACATTTGATATAGTTATTAAAAAGTGTATCAGTTTTATAAAATGTGGTATCAACCCATCTCTAGTAGAGAAGTCAAGAGTTAGGGGTTGAATGTCAAATCAGAGGCTCAGGTAGCTGCTCCCAGTGACCTCCTTATCACGCAACACACATAGACGCAAAGACAATCAACTTTCAGTCTTTCAGTTAAATAAATCAAATGTAGTCGTCTTATCTTTGAAGACAAGTCTAATCTAACTTTGGAAGGGTTATACTGTCTCAAAAATACAGTGTTCCTCATCTCTAGTTTGGAATTCTTTCAGTTTTGACAGTTACAAAACTGAAAACATACAAAGTGCGTGGTAAGCAGATATACAACTTGAATGCATTTACAGTGTCTCATGACTGAATAATGGATTGATACTGTGTTATGGCTGGATATCAACAGAAATAGGGGTTTGAAGAGAGGAGGGAGAGAGAGTGACTATGGGCGATAGTACAGATACTATGCCATGTGTTCCAGAATCCAATAAGACCACACAGTATGAGACCCATATCTCACTTTGTCACAATAAAGAGGAGTAAACAAAACCATAACTCTTTCTGCCTATTTCCCTCTCTGTCTACCTCTTTCCCTGTGGCTCTTCATCTACATCTTTCTTTATTCCTCTCTTTTTCCTGTCTCTCCCCAACCTCTCTCTTTCCCCCATCTCCTTCACTCTTTTTTGGTCCATTTCTCTCCTTATTGCTCACTCCCACTGCTCAAATCATAACTAATTCACATTCTTTGAACTACAAGACTTTTCCCAAAATAACTCCAAAAGACTTCCCTCTCTTCCCCCTAGTGTGATCAGAAATTAAATGTGTCAAATTTAAATGTATTGTCCAGTTTGAAATTGAAACCTCTGTGAGGCATGTTGCATGAACTTTTGACTGTATCTTAGATTTTTGTATTACAGTCAGTCACAACAAATGTATTTAGCTTATGTCTCTAAATCTTTTGACTATGAAATCACTAAAATTCTTCTCTCCTTACAAATATTATCTTGACACACTGAAACTGACAGTCATTCATGTACAATTTATGCATTTAACTCATTGGAACTCCCTCTACTCAAAGCTGTATTCAAAGCTTACTGAAACGCCATCAAAACTGACATTCGGTTAAGCCTTTCTTAGTATGATTTGTCAGCGTTGTCAGAAAATTGACTGGGGGGTGTCTCTTGGCATTCAGATATTCAACCGTAAATCTGACTGATACCTCTTAGTAATCCCTTCACTTTTTATCCTATAGTAGCTTCTTCAGACAGACACACACCTTTTCATCTACAACATATTCATAGCTTAGGTAAACACTTCCTTTATATTTTCATACACCTTAGAAGCAGACACTCATTTCGATCCCCCTTGCTCTCAGAAAGAATAGCAGATTATGACTTAACTCTTACATTAACCATTTAGAAAAAATCCCAATCCTAACATTATCCTTAATCCTAACCATAACCTAAAACCTTACCATAAAATACCAAACTCTTATCTTAACCCAAACAACAACCCAAATAATATTAAATTCTAACCTACTGTAATCATCCTTGTGCAGAGGCCATGGATAATACCTCATAATAATTTTCAACAAAATTTGACATATCAACACTAGCTTTATCGTCAACCAGAAAATGTTTTTCTCCTTCAGTTCACACGTTTCCTTTAATTGACATTATACTAGACATCAATATATATTTGTTTTCTTCATTTGACCTATAGAGGTTTAATATCTTCTCCAGTTGAAATTTATTTAGATGTTCAAGTTCACGTCACCCATCAACGTGTATCTCCTTTACTTCCCGTATAGATGTTTGCTTTCACTTAATGCTGTAGACATGTATTTACCTCCCAGTCAGATGGGAGACTGTAGGATCTTGTTGCTCTATTCTTTCCTTCTCTTCTATGCACATCCTTTCAACTATGTCCCTTCATCTATCGACCCCTCTTTTTTTTCTTATATCCTCATTTACTGCTGGGACTGGATAGACTGATCGGTAGCTCTTTGAATGCAGCAAACCAACACTACATGGATGTGCAATTGCTTTGCTTTAAAACAACTTTCCACCACCCAGACATTTCCCTTTATTATTAATGCCTGCAATCGTTCAACCCTTCAACTCTCTCGTTCTCTCTCATTTCAAACTTTCTTTTCCCGTCTCCCATTTCATTCTCTACTTTTTGATAATTTTCCACCATGCTCAGCGCGTTTTAAATCATTTGCGATGGGTACAGACATCCTTCTCAGGGGTACTAGGAAACCCCACCCAGTCACACACGCACACATGTACACACAAGCACACAGTCCATACACACACAAGGTCAGGCCTCTGACAGTGTATGACGTGAGCAGAGCAGTAGGAGGTGTGGAAGCATATGGAACCGGACAGACAACAGGGCAGGTGACTGTCTCACACATGCACACACAGGGGAGGTTACTGACTCTCTGTCACTTATCACAATGTGATATGGAACTATGTTAACACAGCAACCACAGACAAAGAGCGGAGCATCTGTTTTTTTATCTCGCTTTTGTCTCACATTTAGTGCCATCTCTTTCAGCAATCTCTCTCCACTCCTCCCCCAATCCGTCTCGGTTCATCTTTTCATCCCCCTCTTTCCTCTCTCTTTTACTTTTCGACAGATATCCCTTTATGTCGACCCATTGTCAAATGTCATTTTCTTTTTAAGAGTTTTTATCTAATCGCTGCCTTTATGACCACTACATGTTATTAGCTACAGCTGCAAGGCACAATTATCTCCAATGACTGGAGTCCCCTGTCTCGATTTGCGTGCAAGTGTTCGCTTGTGATGAATCTCTCAGTACGACGACTATAAAGCTTTGTGAGATGTTCTTACAATGATCAAGTCATCTGTCACACAAGCATGATGAATGATAAAGGGGTACTTCTGTGGTGCAGACAGGGGGAATTCCACAGAATACTCACCAGCCAGACTTGTATCTGATCATACTTGGCAAAGTTGCAACATATCCTGTGTGTTGCAACCTGTAGACTAGCGCATAGAGAATACTGATCCACCTTACATTTATATTTCATCAAACGTGTTAGAGTTCCATTCCATCCTGTGTAGACCATGTGCACGTGCACGTGACTGTGTAGACCATATGCACGTGCACATGAAGACCAATCTCTCAAATTCTTTGAACAATGAACAACAGTGCTGAGTGCGGTTGGTCGATTTACTTGTTCACCATCACAAAATGGGAAAGGCCCCAGTTTCCTGCATTTGATTCTTCAGAATGGAAGGCTATGCAATGTGGGCTTTTAACATGCTAATAAACAGTAAGGTCTACAGTATGTACACACACACACACAGTGCACTGGTGCTGTTTGAAGTCTGTGGAGTGCTTCTAGGCTGTATTGCTGAGAGTTCTTCTTATATCCTGAAGGAGGAAAGGCTGTGTCGGACAGGCACTGTTAAATTGTCTTGTGCAAAAAAGGAGAAGGGCTGCAAGGACTAATATGAGCGAGAGATAGAGGGATGGAGGGATAGAAGGAAAGGCTAATGCAACAGAGAGCAGGGGAGAAGAGAGTTAAAGTAAACTTGACAGATCATTTGAAAGAGGAAGAGCGAGAAAGATATGCTAATGTTCTTAGGGAGAATGCAGAACAGTAGTCATTGTTATTATCATTTATTTATGGTGGCAGCAGACTACCAGAGAGTTCAGAGAATAGAGAAGAGTCAGACCAGTGTTGATTACGTGGTCAGGTTGTAATAAATGAGTCATTGACAGGAACAGGATGTGGTATAGGAATGGTGAATGGGAACACATCATTACAGTAGACGCACACAGACATGAATCATATTCTTGCTTTATGACAGGTGACATGGGTTTTGAATGGGTTATCCCTTTAGTTTATTTGCCTAATGTTCTGTGTAGAGATTGTTATTTTCTGTGAACACACACTAGTCTTACAAAACATCCCCACAAGGATAGTGCCACAAGAAAAACCTTGACCTTTTTTTGTTCATCAGTGTTTTCTGGACACTTCTATTTCTCATGTTCCAGCATTACACAGGATCGCATAGCTGTGTTTTAGTGTGTAACAAAGCATTGCATAGTGTAGGGAATCATTCAAAAATCGTTTTTGTAGTTATTACAGCATTTGTAAGCTGCTCACTGAAAGAGAAAGAAATTCAACAAATAGCACCTTAATTTCATTTTCAATTGACAAGACAGATTTATGTATTCATTTGATGGTTCCGATCTGGCCTAACACATTCCTGACCCTCAATTCAATGCTCAGGACATACTCCACACAACACTGAACAGAACTCCATTGTTTCGGTTATTATGCTTAAGGCAAAGATGCAATCAGTGATAACGTCCGTCAATAAATCCATCCCTGGTGAAAACTGTTCTCAACCATCCTTTTGGTTAAGGTTCGGTCTGGAGAACAAGAACAGCTAGACTGGCTATGTAAAAGGTCACTGCAGCTGTTATTTTGTTTTACCTAAGACTTGTCCTATGGGAGGATGTTTGAAAAACATGCAGCCTTCATTATATGTTGTTTAGCAGACATTTTGGGTCCCGCACGACTGGAAGAGTCAGCATTGCGTAGTTTCACTCATTCCTCTGTGTGTTTCTTTTTCAGGTGATGTAAAAGGTCTGTTGTGCTTCAGCTTTTCTTACCAATTGTCATTTGACAAACTGCAAAGGACATTAGCTTGATGAATACCTGACCTCTTCAACACACTACGTCCATACAGTATGAATGATCAAACATTGCTATTCTTTTAAGGGGTGTTTTCATCTTCACAAAAAAGCACATGTTTTTTTATTTAACCTTTTGTTAACCAGGTTAATCAATTGAGAAAAAGTTATCATTTGCAATCGCGACCTGAGCAAGATAAGGCGCAAGGTGACTTTAAGTTACACATAGTGTACAAACATTCAGGTAAACAGTTACACATATAAATGGTAATAGGTTAGATAAAAATACTGTACATTCAGTGCAAATATGGTCTAAGAATAGAGAGGTAGATTATTGGAATGTAATGGCATTCTGCCGATCATGTCATCAGGACAAAATGCCTCCAGGTCATGCAAAGTCTTTGGTCGTCTTTCATGAACTAGGGCTGCTCGATTATGGAAAAAATCATAATCACAATTATTTTTGTCAATATTGAAATCCCGATTATTTAAATCGATTACTCATTGACTTCGGAAATTTGCATTTGTTGATTTGGAAAAACAGTGAAAATATTCTGACGTCAGGACCGGGTGCATTTTTTTTACGTTGTTGAGGGTGACCAGGGTGACCAGCACACACAGTCCAGATGTTTGGATTTGATTAGACACCAATGTCTTTCAATTATATTTGCAAAAAAGTTATTTATATTTATTATATTAAATAAATTAACACTTCTAAACATATATTCTTTTCTAATTATTCATTCTGCTGTAGAATCGCAAACAGCAGTTCAAACAAACTACTGAATAGAAGTAACACAAAGCCTAGATCTTCATCGGTAGAATAATTCTTCAAAAGTAATACATGGCTCTACACTACACCTGTGCTAATGAAACCAAGAACAAGAACGTAATTAACTGCTAAATTTCGTTGCTTTGGTACTGATATGCGCAATCTAATAAGAAAGAAAAATGTTTCAGTAAACAACGCTGCAAGGACACAAATAAAAAATCCTAAACAAGACTCAAATAGCTAGACAATGCTGATAAGCTAACTAACAAACAAAGTACCTGCGTTGCTGTGAGGTAAACTCATTGAGCTGCTGCAATCACCTTCCCAGTAAGCAACACGCAAGCGGGCCACCGGCGGCACACCTGCTTTTTGCCACCGTGGCCGCTGAGCTTTTTTGCAAAGCGGCTGAACAGTGGCAAGCCGCCTTTTTGCTGCGTTCGCCCCACCGGTGGGCCGCTTTTAATAAACAATACCCTGATCAGCGGCCTGACAGCGGCGCACCCGCGGCAAGCCGCTTTTTTGCACAGAACCCAGCGTGATGCCTCATACCCAAATATTAGGCTTTTTATTATTATTAAATATTATATCATCAGATTTCACTTATATCACAAATGACAATGCATTTAATTAAATCCTAAAAAAAATTTTAAAATAGTGCAAGGCCAAGATGCAGTAAAAAAAACTGTGCATTATACAGCAAACATACAAAATATACATGTGCAAATGTATTTAATTCATTCCCAACAATTTTGTTCAAATAGTGCAAAGATGCATGTAAAAAAAACTGTTCAGCAAGCATACAAAATATACATGTGCAAATGTATTCAATTTAATCTTAACAATTTTGATCAGATTACTTTCAGTCTTCCCCAAAAAATGCAGATAACACTAGTAATAAAAACAATACTCTAATCAATATAAACAAACTAGAGAGTCAAAAAAGTGTCAAAGTCCAATGTAGGTACGTAGTGTCAGGTGGCTATGGATGGAGGCCTTCGATCAGCTTCTGTAGTGCTTTGTTGTCGAGGGCGGTGCAGTGGCTGTATCAAGAGGTGACAAGCATTGTGCTGGTGCCGTATCATCCGTATTCACGGCAGGTCCCTTGTACCCCCACGACATCTCCTCCCACCTGCATGGTCAGCTGCCCCTTTCAGGTACCTGGTGACCTGGTTCTGGACAGCCTTGTCAGTGGAATCACAGTTGGCAGCATTCTTCCGTATTGCTCCTGTAATACATTAATCCATTAATGTATTTAAATGGTCTGACATGATTGAGAAGTCTTTATAAAATTTACAAGAATCTAATAGCAGTACAAAATAACTTACTTTAAAGAATAGTCCTGAGAAAAAGGTCCCTGAAGCTGGTCTTCTTCCCAGATCCTGTCCAGGTGGTCAAGACTGCGAGAGCATTTTTGAAGATGCATGGTAGCGTTCGCCACACCATGTACTTTAGGTCCTTACCAGCCTTAACAGACAAACCACGAACCTACAGATAGAAGAATTTAATGGTTTTATACTTGACAGTTTATGTTATATAAAGTGATTAGAAATATTTAACATCTAAGGTTAAATGTTTGAATGAAATCAAACTGCTTACCAGGTTGTCTTGAATGTCCGTGTCCTGTCGCAATTGGGAATCAAACTGCTGCAGGTCTTCCAGGTTGACCAGGGGGAGCTGAATACCCTGAACATTAGGGAATAACAACTCCCCTACCAGACCATTTGCTTGGATGCAAGCAAGCACTGTGGCCATCTGGTTTGACACGGAGCACAGCTCTTCACCCATTGTATCTATGTGGAGCAAACTTGAATTACCTGGAGCTACAAAAAAGCAGTTAAACACCACTATATAACACTGACAAAGTGTTTTATGAGGACAAAGCGTAACAGTCATGTTTTATCTGATTGTAGTGCCAACTGCGCTCTCAGGCGGACAAGCTCTTCAGCCTGCCTCTTGTTCTTCTCCAAAATATTCTGAAAATACATTACAGTCCTAAATATCAGGTAGTATCACAACCCTCAGAACTCAAATAATTGCAGTGTCTGCCAACATGTTAATTCTTACCTTCACGTGTAGAGCTAAAGTCCTCCACCTGGTACAAAACAATGGAAAACGTCATGATCTGAAAGCAATGTTTAGAAAAGAGGTTTAGCAAAAAGGCCTACATAACCCTAAAAAATAAACACAACATATTCAAATCTCTAAATACAATAAGAAACTCTAAGCTAGGTAACATCTGTACCGGTTTGTTTATGCAAATCACAAAAATGCAACCTTGCTAATAAACACCAAATATTGGACTCACATGCTACATTGTCCGTCATTGCCTGTTCCACAGGTGCTGTAGTTTCCCCATCTGTTCCATCAATACTCTTCACTTCTAGTGTCAGTGTGTACACTAGTAGAATAGCTTGGAACAGCACCTGGTACAGCAACTGGTACAGCAGTACAAGCAGCTGCTGATTCCTGTAAGTGATCTTGAACATGCTTCAGTATTCTCCTCCAGTAACTAGACCTGTCTGTATAAAAAAGTGTTAATAATGTCACTAAACAGATATGATGGCTGTGTGTAGAAAAAGTTAATTAATGGGAACACACTAACATTTATCAAGCAATCGATTTAAATTAATAGTTTTTTTAAACTTTAATTTACCAGGTAGGCCGATTGAGAACAGATTCCCGGAAAAGTGATAAAGAGATTATACTGTTTAGTAGGGAAACCAGTTTGATGAGGAGAATATAAGTATAGGGTGTCAGACAGCCACGCTCATAACCAGTAGGTGGCGGTATATGCAATCATGTAGTTGCGATCTGCCAATAAATCCTAAGAAGAACCTTAGTAGCTAGCGCTAGCTAGTATGTAGCTACTGTTCGTGTTCTCTTGGTAAAATCCATGGTAGTAGCACGAGTGGGTGGCTACATTTTGTTTGTGTTATCACAGCAACCGGTTTTTGTTGTTCCTTATCATTAACATGCTTATCTAAATAAACAATGGATGTATTTAGAAAATTAAGGACACTCTAACATTATGTCGTGTTACCACAGTAACTAGCACTAGAGGTTAGCCATGGGGGCTTTGGCTTGAGCACTACAGCAGGGCGCACCTGGACCAGACAAAGCGTAGACGTGCAGGACAACATCAGTTACACATTAAATACACTGAGTACAAAAACACAAAGATGCTAAATGCAGTAGAGTCTGTATAGTAGTTATTTGAAATCGGTGGAGAAATCTAAACGTTATAGTGCTTTTTATCCCAAAAAACGGCAGCTCTGATTGCTTTATTTACGGTAGCAATACGACTAGCCAATGCGTCAGCAGCTACATTAACTAAAAAACTAACATTCACTCCATTCTTTGTCAAACTATGTTACTTTATTTTTAGCGAACTAGAATACACCAACAAAAATACAGTCTGGTTAAACCATACACCTAATCGGTACTTATATGAGTTCACAAAAGCGAAAAAGTAGATTCAGTATGCTTCAGAATCGATATGTAATTTTTCTGCTCCCGCTGGAAGAAGATGGCGAGTCCCGAGCAGATAGCCAGGCGGGTGGTATATGCATCATTCAGTTGGTTGTGATCTGCCAATAAACCCAAAGAAGAAGAATATAGCCAGGGGCACAGCCCACGCTTTCTTTTCCGTTGGCTAGCCGATGGTGCGCCGCGAGCGGGCCACTATTGGAAAGCCGACAGAGATGCAAATGAACTGATGCAAATTAAGATCCGGAGAAAAGCGGCAAAAGCTGGCGGCCCGCTGGCTGAACGACATTATAGACACCAGCGGCCCGCCTGCAACAAAACGCTGGCTGCGCACCATCGATAGCCTACTGGGTTGTTGTAATATATAAAATACTGTAGACCATAGATCAATACTCTTTGTCGCCACTTTTGCACAGCATTTCTCATATAAAGCACGCAGAGCAACTCTGGTAAAGTGGTGAGATGGCAAATTATAATGCTTGTCCAAAGTAACAACATTCTAGAGCGTCGTTCTCAACTGTGGTAATGGGGCTCACATCTTTGGCTAAAAGTATGCAACGGCATGTGTTATTTTTTTGTGCCTGCGCGCACGATGGATATGGAGTTACACTGTAAAATGCGTCTTTAATAGACGACTGAGTGAGTTTCGGTTTCGGGAGGGACAAAAGTATGCTTGTGTCATTCGAACACAAAAAAAAGAGTTCTTAGAAAATGCAATGTACAAAATAAGCAATTTTTTCTCGATTAGGGTGTTTTTATGATCGTTAGGAGCTGGAATTGAAATCGTGATCAAAATCTGATTAATTGCACAGCCCTAGCATTTGAGATCTCCCAAGAGTGGCTCGATGATACTAAGGTCAGAAGGCTGTGATGGCCACTCTAGAACCTTCACCTTTTTCTGCTGTAACTACTGGAGGGTCAACTTGACCTTGTGCTCAGGTTCATTGTTGCGCTGGAAAGTCCAAGAGCGTCCCATGTGCAGCTGTCCTGCAGAATAATGCAAATTGTCTGCCAGTATTTTCAGATAACATGCTGCATTTATCTTGCAATTCATTTTCACAAGGTTCCTCGTGCCTTTAGAGCTCACACAGCCCCAAAACATAATTGAGCCACCACCATGCTTCAGAGTGGGGATGGTATTCTTTTCACTATAGGCCTTGTTGACCCCTCTCCAAACATAGCGCTTATGGTTGTGACCTTAAAGCTCTATTTTGGTCTTGTCACTATAAATGTGTGTGCCAGAAGCTATGAGGGATGTCAAGGAGTTGTCGGGCATATTGTAACTGTGCTTTTTTGTGTCACTGGTGCAGTAAGTGCTTCTGTCTGGCAACATGACCATGCTGCTTATTTTTGTTCAAGCATTGTCATATTGTGCTCCTTACAACAACCACACCGTCTTTTCCAGAGCAAACTGTATGTCTCTTGAGGTTACCTATGGGTTTTTCTTTGTATCCCGAACAATACTTCTGGCAGTTTTGGCTAAAATCTTTTTTGGTCTACCTGACCGTGGGTTGGTATCAAGAGCTCCCAGAATCTTCGACTTCTTAATGTAATTGAACAGTACTGACTGGAATTTGCCAGGCTTTGGGTATCTTTTTTATATGCTTTTCCACATTTACTATGTGCAGTTCCAGTACTTTATTATACGCAGGTCTTTTGACAGATCTTTTGTCCTCCCCATGGCATCCACATTAGTGCTAACAAAGTCATTGAATATTTATACACAGACACTAATTGCAATTTGAAATGCCACAGGTGTGGGAAATTAAACTTTACTTGCCATTTTAACCTGTATGTGTCGCCTTGTGTGTCTGTAACAAGGCCATACATTCAAGGATATGTCAACTTTTGATCAGGGCCATTTGGGGGATTTCTGTATTGTCTACCAAAGAGCCAGACAACTGTGATAATTAATGGCTTCATATGATCACTATCCTTACATTACAGATTTACATTACAGATTTTTTGTATGAACATATTAAAATCAATGCTGAAATTTCACAATTTCTGCCAGGGTATGCAAACCTATGAGCACAACTGTACTTTTCGTGAAGTTATATAATGGCTCAATGTGTGCAATCAATAATGAATTGGGTGATGATGTTAGGATGAGTGTCAATTTAAAGGTACAATATGTAGTTTTGTAACAAAAGACGTACTTTGCATTAAAAAAAGCAAACATCACTATACCTATTTTATATATATTTCTTAGTTGTTTACTTACATTATCCTAAATGTTTCCACCAACTTTCAAACCCAGAGAAATTTGTAATATAATTCGAAGACACGGGGCGTTTCATTTTGTCTTCCATCAATGGCATCATAGAACCTTTGACTGCTCTAGTTTCAGGGAACCGCCAAACATAACGTGAATACAGTTATAATATTTTTAACCATACATTACTTAGATTGGAAGGTTGTCATTGATGACAATAACAAAACCCATGATCCCACGCAACTTCACAACATCATCCAAGTACATCTTTGCTATTGTTTTGATTGAGAGACCCCTATCAGCCAAAAACTACATATTGTACGTTTAAAGGTACAATCTGTAGAGTCTGAGCCGTAACAATGAAACTACTTTCTCTTTCCTGCCGACTTTTTTCCAAATGCTGTAGAAAATATATTCCTTGATATTTAAGTCCAATAATAATTCCATTAATTTCGTATGTCGGAAATGTCTGTATTTTTTACATATATTTGTTTTTATAATACAGGAATAATAGAAGGGAATAATAACACATTTCTGAATATACACATTATTTTTTTGTCCATAATATGCATTTGTTGCTAGTTAGATATTGTGAAAGGTTGATTTTGCTATTCTACTATTGTCTGCATTTTGTATTGTATTGTTTGTATTTTGTAGGTTTTTAACCCCTGGATCCAATATGCGAGATCCTAACATTTACTAGTCCTAAAACATAATTTTTGTATTTTATTGTAGTTTTCTTAAAAGTTCTCTTTGAGAACCAAATGATGTAACAATGGTCAATGGAAACCAAAATCACCAACTGATTGAGGGCTGGATTCAACCTCACACAGAAATCAGAGGAAACAATTGAAATCACAGGCTGTACCAACTTGCATGGATTTCATCACAATGTCATAATGTGACTCAGTGTGTATTTCTAGTTGCCTTTATGCACTCCCGACAACGTCTGGTCATGCTCCTGATGAGACAGAGGATAGTGTCCTTGGGGATCTCCTTTCAGACCTGGATCACGACATCAGTTATCTCTTGGACAGTCTGTGGCACTACTTGGTGGCAACTGATGCACTGATACACAACATCCCAGAGGTTCTCAATTGGATTCATGTCTGGATCTTCATCTAGATTTCTGTTGAAATGGCAAAATATGCATGGTGTAGAACACAATTGTCCAATCTAAATTGCCCTTTTCTGAATTTTTTTATATAATTAAATAAATGTTCTACAGCTTTTGGAAACTGCTCACTGAAGGAGAAAGTATGAAACTGAGCTATAATGGATCACTACCTGTTTCCGGCAGGCCACCTTTGTCATTGAAGTATTTCAACTCTGGCCTGTAGAGCACTTTTTTTCCATAGACACAATAGCTTCTCTCTCATATGTTTCTTATCTTTATTTTGTCCTCTACTGTTGCTTTGCGTTTGTGTACGTGTAATACCAGAAGTTCTCACAATTAAAGTAACTCATGATAAATCAGGGAAAGTTAAGACCTTTCACCGGTCCTCGATTTTACAAAGGCAGTTTTAGGCTTGGGGGTGGGCCAGGCGCCTCACAAATCTCCCAAAACACTCAGGGCTCAGGCAGGTCGTCATGCGTTTCTACTTTTAGCGAAGTGCAGGCTGTGAAACCAAAGCACTCATCCCAGCTAGGTAATGTCTGTTTGAAAACAGTCCGGGCTGACCAACAAACATCCGGGGTTAGGCTTATAATTAGGGATAATATTAGTTTGACTTAGGGAAAATAGGATTTTTACTGTGATAACGTTTTGATCACACAGATGTAATTATATTTGTGTGTGTATGTAACAGGGAGAGAGAGATTAGAGGGGATAGGGTGTTCACTATAGACACATTATGGTGTTCATCAATCAGTGTATTTGCAGCCTCAGCAGAAACAGACCCTAAAAAACACACTAACACACATACTTCCTGAGGAGAACTAATGGAAGCGAGAGAGGGAAGGAAGAGTAGAGAGAGAAGGGACATTTTAAGTCTTCACAGAGAGAGAAGATGAAGCTGATCCTGGGAGGCGAAGGAGAGAGAGGTAGGGAGAAGATAGTAAAAGAGAGAGCAGAAATCGATCCCCACAGCAACCCAGATCACTCTGTGGAGAATTGGATGCCAGGGAAGACAGATGAGCAGATGAGAAAAAGAAGGATGGGAAATTGGACAGAAAATGTAACCCTGCATGTTTTCCAATTATTACAGCACGCCAGGCTACTGCTCTCTATAGCCTGTCTGCATCTCAAATGTCACCCTATTTAATATAGTACACTACTTTTGTCCAGAAGACCAGTGTTGGTAATCCCCTAGTTTTGCATACTATCTTTGATGCATGAGTTAGTCCACAGCAGGGTGTTCCTCTGAAGCTGGGTTGTAACAGATGGCCTTTATTGCCCTCTAGTGGTGAACTGATGCAAGTGCTTGATCCTTTTTAACCCCTGAAAAACTGTATTGTTTCCTCGTCTGTATTCATCCTACCCTCATTTACTTTTTGTTCCCTCTATGCCTCACTCACTCCATTCATGTGTCCCCAGACATGATGTTGGGTACAGAGATCGACCTTCTGCAAGTGGAGAATAGTGTGGTAGCCATGGAAACAATGCTGAAGGCGTGGCTACATGACCAGGGTGGGGACAAGGAACAACTACACCTTTTACTTCCACCTATGCTGAACTCAGGGAACACAGCTGGTTATGGACCCAGAGCTACTCCAGGTACTGCCAGGGTTGTTGTCATTAGTTCACATGTCCCAAAATAAAGCTTACAAAACAGATACAGTTAGCTTTTTAATTAGAGGAGTCTGGAAGTCCTTTACACTTATTCATTTTCGTTTGGTTATAACCTAACATTTTATATTTGTATATTACTCGTATATTTTCACTCAAATTAAGTTTACTTAATTTTATTATACTGTATATACTCTGTGTGCATGATTTTCTCATACAAATCAGTCTAATTCAAAGACAGTGTGGTGAATTTCAAAACTCTCTTTTGTGATAGGATGTACATAAATATTGTCCATCAACTATCAGCAAAGAATGACATTCACTAGCATACTAATCTTTTAATTTCTAGGTCAAATTGCTAGAATTTACAATCATTTTGACCAGATGAAACACCTCAATATCTTTCTCCCTGGCTGCAGTGTGTGTGAAGTGTGACATGCAAGAGCGTCTTATAAGCCCAGCCCTTTTACCTATAACTCCTTACCTTGGGATGAAGACAGAGAGCCCCAAGGACTTCCTGGTGCCTGCTAAACCCTTAGCCAATCAGAGCCCTCCACCTCACAGACTCAGAGTCATCAAGTAAGGCTTTTGTGTGTATTTGTTGGTGTGTGCACATGTGTGTGTGTGTTTTGGTTTAACAGATCAACCACTGGTTGGGTCAACCTATTTAAAGGTAAATGTGGAAAAACCTGGGGGAAAAATATTTTCAATGGTAATTGCTTTTTAAGGGTGAAAAGTAAATTCAGTTCAGCAGTATAAAATTTTGCACTAACACACTACAGATTGAATACAACTGAATATGTACATTAGAACATGGCAAGGCACTTGGATTCAAATAGTGTTAGATCAACATGGGTTTATCTGTGCATCTGAAGACTCTGGAAGTGCTCTGACAAAGTTTGCAGTATTTGCAAAACTGTTTTTAGGCCCTGCATTTTAGTCTTGATATGTAGTATATTGTATTTTTTATATGCACAATTTAAGCCATATCCACAACCTTTAAGGGAATTCTCCTAATCTCAGCTGTATAAGCGGCACCTGGGAGCCAGAAATCTTACTGATTGAGAGTGGATCAAATACTTATTTTAGTCATTGTCATGCAAATCAATTAATAACTTGTTTAAAATGCGTCTTTCTGGATTTTTTTGTTGTTATTCAGTCTCTCACTTTTTGAATAAGCCTACCATTAAAATTGTAGACTGATCATTTCTTTGTCAGTGGGCAAATATACAAAATCAGCAGGGGATATAATAATTTATTCCCTCACTGTATTGACCATTTTTGCTATAATTTATGCATTAAATGTACAATATGAAGTTTTCCAAAACAATAACAAAAGACGTACTTTGCATTATAAAAGCCCAAGCGATATTTGCTGTGCCACACTTTGCAAATTAGCCAAGGATGGCCATAATTTTTTTCGTAAAGTGCCAGAGAGGGAATAGTAGCCTACTGTACAATGCAGTATATAGATAGGAAAACAGTTGTATTGCTCAACCATTTAACGATTGGTAGAGCAACATTACCAACGAATTGGTAAGTCTGATTTATGTAGCTGTACTATGTAGACTTTTGTGTTGGTGAGAACAGGAGCCACTTCCTCTTTCAGAGACCAGCTTATATAGCTGTAAAATTGTATTTATTGCTATTTTAAAAAAGTGATTTAGATGGGATAATTTTTCCCTGCAATATGAGGTGCTTTGTTGCACAAAAAATCACAGCCTAAAATGCATAATAATTACCAAAGATGGGAGTATTTGTAAAATATAGGTGCATATATTAGAATCTTCAAGGAAAGGTGCAATTTTAAGTACAGAGAACTGAAAAAACTTCCGTACTCCAGCACATTGTACAAAATATTGACTGAGAGACAAATGCAGTAAAAAAAACACTTCTGCATCTTTTTCTCACAGTCAATATTTTTTAATCCAATGTGCTGGAGTACAGAGTTAGAACAACAACATTGTTCCACTGCTTCACAAGTAGTTGTGGACTGCACTGTAGAAGTCTGCAATTTAAAAAAATATGTTTTTGGAAACAAGAAGAACCCAGTAACATCAAATGGAACAAGACAAAACAACAATCTGACCACCCCTGCCACCCTTAAAAAGCCCCACAGGCAACTCACCACCTGACCAACCACCCAAACCCCTTACCACTAGCCAAAGGTCATCAAGCCAACCACCGACTCATCTATTTACCCAACACCCCCCACCCTAAACACCCAGCCCACTCCTCACCTAGCCCCAAACAAAAGCCACCACCCACACAAAAACAACCAAAACAAGTTTAAAGTTCTGAAGGATTTCAACATGTGCAACATTTCACTGGGTCTTTAGGGCAATAAATATTTTTAGCCAAGAAATTAGCTAACTCTTTAGCCCATAGATCTTCAACCTTCTCCTCAGGAACCCCCAGATGTTTCTGTCACATCCAGCCAGTGTGGCTGGTGTGAACATAGACTGAGAAATTGACTCATTAAATAATGTGTTTTTCTTTGTATTTTGTTCTGTCCCTTTTAAATCCTGTGACACCTTTCTCTAGTTTGGCCATTACTAGGATAGGGTTTAGGTAGGTCTGATTATCAAATACTTACAGCCATGTTCAACTCAAAAGTTAGAGGGTAGTAGGGATGTCACAAGCATCGATACTTCCGAAACTTTCCAGTTCTAAAATTACAAAACAACGACAATTTCCATTTTCTGAAGCACTGTAGGCACCGTTAGCGGAGATGCCAGTGTTAGCAATAGCTAAGTTTGTCAAGGGAGGATGGCAGGAAAAATTAAAAGCAAACGAAAAAGGCTTCATCTCCAGTTGTGAAAATTCGCTAGCTACGTAGTCTGCTTCGTTCGGCGTGGGAAAATATACAGTACTTTTTTCATTTTCACACTTGAAATGGGTGTTCTGTTCCCGATGGTACTGTAATACCAAGTCGATCCGTGGAGCGGACGGAGCAAGCCCCCTTTTCCGACTCCATGTTTGAAGAATTTATTTAATATATATGTAGTTCCCAGATGGAGAATGTATCAGATATTAAACTGGTATGAACATATGAATCAAACCTTTTATTATCCAATACAGTGCATCCATACAGGACCAATGCACAACACATTAGACAGTTATTCTTGACTTACCCAAGACCATGTTGACATGTTAGTTTTCCTCTCTAAAAACCTTGAAATAGCCAAGAAAAGGTGTGTAATGTTTTGAAAAAAAAACATGTTCATCTTGTTAGCTGAATGGCTGCACTGTTATATCCACTGTTTTGTTTTGCATTGTTGTTGTTTTTGCACAGTACCTTTTGAAACGATGTGTGGGGACACTAGTTGTTGCACTAGGAGCATTTAATAGCATTTTATTATGTTGTTCTATGCTATATTGCACATTTTTTTATGTCTTTTTATGACATTTTGATATTTTTCAAGTATTTTAATAAAGAAGTTCATGTTTCAAGTTCAAGTACATGGAATCTAAGAAAATTCTTTTTTTACCGTGGTATCGAAATTGCATCGAGAATCGTGTTATTTTACTGGTATTGGCACCAACTACTGAATTTTTGGTATCATAACACCCCTAGAGGGTAGTGCTATATGAACGGTGGCCAAACTAGAGGTAGGTGTCAGGCATTGATTTCTGTTGAAGAACTGTTGCTTTGGGGTACGAACGTCAAGAAGGTATATTATTGATTTAAGTTGTGAAAAGAGTGCAGTTTTGTTTGAGTCTCTATGTGTATGCTTGTTATGTTTATTTATTGACCGCGTCCACGCCGCTTTTGAGCGTGTGTATCTAAATATATATTTTCCATTATACTGCTCACAGCTCATGTTTCACCTGCAACTCAGGCTTGTCAGCCAGTCATCAAACTTCAGTAATGAATCATGTGTGTATGTTCCGGGCTACAACAAAATTCTGTAACGTCTGGGGGTCGCTGAGAAGAGGGTTAAAGAACTATGCACCAGATATAAAAACACAGCTGATACAATACATGGCATAGGGCAGTAACACACATTACTTGTAGCTTTTTAAATGGAATCCTTGTGGTTAAAGCAATGTAATGAACTCATTTTAATTTTGCCAAATTATGGGAGTGGTTTAACACACACGTACAGTACATGCATGAGAAACACACCCAAAACCAAGTTACTTTGCATCATCGACATGTTCAAAACTCTAGAGAAAGGTGGAGAGAGAGAGGTGGAGAGATGTGAAGTGATAAAATAATATCATCTCTCATGCAGACTGTGTGTTTTTCTGTGCCAAGATGAACAGTCACTGACACACACACATAACAGGGATGCACACATAAACACAGAATTACTTACAGCATTATTCAAATCTCACCAGTGGTGACTCATAGATGACTCATCATTATGCAAATTATTATATTTTTTTAAACACATGCATGCAAATAAGATGTAAAAGTGTGCCCAACGTCAAGCAAACTGATGTCCCATATATATGACAAATTTCCATCAGTCAACTGGCCATCCACAGAATCTTTCAAAGTGAAACAGGAGGAGTAACTGAGCTTTCAAATATCTGAGATGGGGAGAATAGCTTGGAATAAAAAGATGTGCTCAAACGTTTGCATACCCCTGGGGAATTGGTAATATATGTACCATTTAAAAAAAAACATGAGTGAGCAAACAAAACTAGGTTTTGTATTTCTCATGAGTCATATTCAACTCTAGGTTATAACAGAAAAACACAATCATAAAAAAACATGGCAACAAAGAAAGTAATGAAATGACCCCTGTTCAAAAGATTGCATACCCTCAGTTCTCAATAGGGTGTATTGCCCCCTTTAGGTGCAATGACAGCATGCAGTTATTTGTGGTTGTTGTGTATGAGGCCCCAAATTCTTGCAGGTGGTGTAGCTTCCAGTTCGTCTTGGCAAAATGCCTCCAGATCATGCGAAGTCTTAGGTCATCTTGCATGAACCGCTCATTTGAGATCTCCCCACTGTGGCTCGATGATATTAAGGTCAGGAGACTGTGATGGCCAATCTAGAACCTTCACCTTTTTCTGCTATAACCACTGGAGGGTCAATTTGGCCTTGTGCTTGGGGTCATTGTTGTGCTGGAATGTCCAAGATCATCCATCCCATGCGCAGCTTTCGTGCAGAAGAATGCAAGTTGTTTGTCTGTAATGTCTGATAACATGCTGCATTCATCTTGCAATCAATTTTCACAAGTCTCCTCATGCCTTTAAAGCTCACACACCCCCAAAACATCAGTGAGCCACCACCATGCTTGACAGTGGGGATGGTATTCTATTCACTATAGGCCTTGTTGACCCCTCTCCAAACATAGCGCTTATGGTTGTAACCATAAAGCTTTATTTTGGTCTCATCACTCCAAATTACAATGTGGCAGAAGCTGTGAGGCATGTCAATGTGTTGTTGGGCATATTGTAACTGGGCTTTTTTGTGGCACTGGCAGAGTAAAGGCTTTTTTCTGGCAACTCGACTATGCTGCAGATTTATGTTCAAGTGTTGTCGTATTGCACCCAATGACTGCTTGACGTTTTCGATGCATCTAGACTCTGCAGCCATCTTAAGTTCCTGCTGATTTCGGGGACGTATTGCCTTCAGTCTCCCCTTCAGCATGTAAAATGTATGTTAAAATGGATTCAGATTAGTTGACCATGAATCAATTCTTATTGGCAGAAATTACCTGGTAGCATGCTCATTTTCCACACTTTGCCCTATGCTGCCATAAGCCATAATATCCACTTTAGGATATTCTTAGAGGTGTTGACGGTTCCAATAGCTTTAGAACCCCCGGCTGATTCTCTTGAGGTTATATTGAGGACTAAAGATTTGATCCTAATATCGAAAAAGGATTGAATTACCAGATATTTAGAAATGATTTAATATATTTAATATTTTCTCTACCCATGGAATTATCTGTTTTTGGACAGAGACTCTTTCCCAACAGTTTCTTTCTATATAAAACCATGGGCGCAGACAATTTTGCTTAACATTTATGCCAAGCAGTTTGTGCAAAAAGAATTTGCAGGTTCAAATGAAAATCCTCACTGATGATTTCACACGTTGGATTGAATGGGGTTGTATTTAGGGAATTCAAACAATGAGAAAGGTGGTCAGACTTTCTGCGGAGGAGGTGGGAGGCATTGTAATGTGAATGCAGAATTCACTGACTCCAAAACATATCTTTAAAATTATTTTATTCCTTGTTTTTTTTACATATCTTGAAAATACAATTGTAACAACACCTGACCCTGTCTTTGTATTCTTTTGAATAATGAATAATGTTGAATAATTGAATAATGTTCTTCAGATGCATTTTTGGCCATGTCCACTTCAATAACGTTACCCTAAGCAGCAAACAAATCCTCAAGCCATTGACATTTAAAGGCTGATGGTTGGTGTTAACTTCACTGCCTAGTAGTGGCTATAGGTCAATGCATGATCAACATCTTTGGCGATTATAATCATTATTGATGTTTGGCAAGTTTGGATTTAGTTTACCAGTATTTTGTGTGCAAATACATAGCCTATAATTGAGAAAAACGAAACTATATATATTTTTGCTTTTGAAAATAGAAAGCGAACTATCCTAAGCAATGTTAGGCTGATGAACTCAAAGTGCATCTGGCTTTTGTCACACTAAAAGCATTACAGTCTAGATTTGGTCTTGCTGTTGCTTATTGTTGTTACTAGCACCGAAGTAAAGTTGGTTGGATATTTGATATTGGATACTCAATGGATATTCGAATCCCTAGATCAGGTCTTGTTTTCCAGGATTAAGCCACACTATATCCCCGGTGTATCAAACGACGTATACAGCGTTCTGCTTATGGTTAGGGACCGTCAATAAATTACATGCCTCAAAGTTATGAATTCAATAGCTTTTCAACCATGTGGCTTAGAAACCTCAAAACACTATCAAATTGTTCGCTCACATGTTGCAAAGCCTTTGGTTTTGCAAAACATGTCTTGATTTGTTTTATAAACATTTGATACATGATAAATTCAATAGCGTTTTTGTTGAATTACTTAGAAACTTTAAACCACTTGTTCAGAGCTGTTCACTGTTAATGAGGAGGCTGTCAATCAAAATATGACACAGTGTCACTTTTTCCCATTGGTTGATTGGTATCAGAGTGTGAAGATCGACTTTACATGCCTAGATTGCTATGACTACACTAGTAGGCTTCATACAGTCTCATGCCAGAGATTAGAGAGTCTTGGCTAACCTAGGTGAAAATGCTAGCTTTGATTATTATTTGATTATTTACTTTTTCGCGTAGACAATCTGGCTGAAAGTTTATTGCAGTAAATACACAATAGAATAGTGCATATCACCCTTCCCAGTAGCTAGAAATACCACACCAGACTGAATCCTTATTCACACACAAAAAGAGCAACAGACGTGGACAGTCACTACTACTGAGTTTAGGCTATAGTCTATTCGTGCTATTTCAACTCGTTCACTTTGTCTGGCAAACCTGTCCACTACACACCCAATAGGGGTGGGCGGATCGTTCCTAAATTATAGATACTATATTTTGTTTTTGAAGATTGTATGTATATTTGTATGTATAAATATTTTTATTAATGCGTATATTTATTTATTTATTTCTTATTTTGGCAAACATATTAATGTAGCTGCTTGCCATAGACCCCTTTAAGTCCCCAGTTGTGCTCTAGACACCCTCTGTGAATTGATCGCCGCCCATTTATCTACAGAGTTCTTACTATTTCAGGGTGTCTGCAGATCCTTAAAAGGTTTTAAATAGTCTTAATTTTTTTTCAGAATTTAAGGTCTACAATTGTCTTTAACAGTCTTAAATCTAAATTTCCAAGGTCTTAAAAGATTGCAAAAGTCATGCTATTTTGTTACATTGTATTTTGTTAAAGGAAGCCATAAGCGCTTTCTCTGTGCTACATTTTAGTTACAACTGCTGGCAGATCACAATAATAGCATGTGATTGTGGCAGCTTCATAAGCTTACCTCACAGCAACGCAGCTATTTTGTTTGTTAGTTAGCTTACCAGCCTTGTCTGTTTGTGAGTCTTGTTTAGGAAATTTTTATTTGTGTCCTTTCAGTGTTGTTTACTGTAACATAATTCTTGTGATCAGTATTAGCTTGTGTATCGCTCAGTACCTCAAACCAATGAAAATAAAGACCCACTTTCATTGTGCTGTAAATCTCCACGATCTTGTTTTGTGTTGCATTATCGCAGGTGTTGCATGCAATTCATATATTTTATTAATTTTGAACAATTCCTTTTATCAACTTAAGAGCCAGGCTTTGTGGAGTTACTTCCATTCAGTCATTTGTTTGAACTGCTGGTCGTAATTCTACTGCAGACTTAAAGGGACACTCCAGCCATCCAACAACTCAAAATCGTTTTCCAGGTCATTTTCACAATATCCTAGTGAAAAAAAACCATTTTCAATGTGTTCTGCACTTCCTAAGCTGTCCTCCATAAGTTTTTGAGTTCACTCATCAGTGGAGTCACTGACTAGTGAATGAAACTACAGGGGAGGAGACCATAAAACTGTGTACTGTGTCCGTGAATAGGCATAACACGGTACAGTGGGTGGCAGTATATGCACCTTTTAAGTGGGAAAAGGAAGTGTTTTTTACTTCAACCATCTCCTGCCAAGAAGATGATTACATCTGTTTGTTAGATCACGTGTTTTTGAAAAAATAGCCAGGCCAGATGGAGGACCAAATTATCACAGGTAATGAGCTGATTTACCATCTACTTGGCTGGAGTTAGCCATTATTAGCTCCAATGTAGCATCTTGTAATTGTGTGAATACTTTGAGGAAAGAATGTAAAATGAATAAAAATGCCAACTCTGTTTATTTAAAGCCAGGGTGTTTATATGATTTTGGGTGCAATTGTTTGGAAATAACTAACAAAATACAAGTTAGAGCAATGCGTGGGTGGCTAACTTGCTAACTAGTACGTTGTCTGGGGTTTGCTTCCAGCTAGCTCCGGGCCTATCTGGAGTGAAGGTAGAATCATTAGCTTCAATGTAGCTATCAGTGGTTATGTAAATACTTGGAGGAACGAATGTAAAATTAAAAATAATCTTTTGTAGATTCTGGCTCAATCTGTACCTAATGAAGGGTTGTAGGGTTTATAGCTCTGGGACAATATTGTAACCCGTAGTAAATGTTTCAAATTGTGGTGTATAATTTGAAGCCAGTAGCCAAGGTCCTTATGCTAATTCGACTCCACCGAAGTGACTCGCAGTGTGCAGGTGCAACGTTCTCATTGAATTCTGGACGTTGTGGTATTTCAAGTAGAATTCGATACAGAAGCAACCAAACTGTACTCAGCTGTTTTCGAAAAAAAACACAAGAACATGAAGTTAATCAGTCAAGGGTATTGTTTTTAAATACTATATTTTTAATGTTTTACTTAATAATAATGGATTTTATTTAATGGCACTTTTCACAACACCCAAGTTCGCCTCACAAGCAATATATATAAAACAAAACACACAACAAAAAAGCTGCATATACAGATAAAATGCAGTACAAACTCAATAAAACATAATCTAAAAAGCCTGTATAAAAGATTTGTCTTAAGACGCATTTTAAAAGTGAGCAAGCAATTGCTATTGTGAACATAAAGAGGAAGGGAGTTCCATAGGCAGAGGGCAGCATAACTAAAAGATCTACTAACTACTCATGGTAGTTAGTCGAATATGAGGTACCACAAGAGAAATTCAAGATGAAGATCTGCGAGCATGTGAAGGAGTGTAAACAAAGAGATGGAGACGGTTAATATTACTTAAGTGGAAGTATGCAATCCGTGTGACCTTATTAATTTGGTTTCAAAGGATAGTGTGCTATCCATGATGACACCCACACTTTTAATCTGTGATGAAGGCATGATGTACAGAGAAAAACAATTAGATTTAGATACAACAGAACTAGTGCCAACTAGTAAAGCCTCAGTTTTGTTGCCATTTAGTTTCAAGAAGTTAGCTGAAAGCCAATCTTTAATTTCAGCAAAACAGCTGGCCAAACATGGTAAAGGAAAAGAACCAGTGGGTTTGGCAGACAGGTTCAGTTGAGTGTCATCGTTATAACAGTGAAAATGAATACCATACTTCCTCAAAATATAAAAGAGAAAAATAGAGTGAGCATATAGATAATGAAAAGAAGCGGGCCCAAAACAGAACCCTGGGCAACACCAGTGGTTAGTTGTTATTTCCAACGTAGTTACTGCCATCTACATGTAAGTTAATACAAACAACACCAAGCTGATTAAAACATACAGACGCATTGCCTGAAATAAGGGTAGGACAATTATACTTAGTGATACTCTTTTCTGCTCCCGCGAGCTGCAATTCCGTAAATGAGTTATCGTTTCAACCTGGTACTGAGTAGCGTCACTTGTGCTAAATTAGGTTTGGAACAAAAACCTACGGAATGGCAGCTCGCAGGAGTATCGCTGCTTTAGATAAGTACCATAATCCGAAAATAGCATGAATATATTGTTGACTCTATTCATATATATTGTTGAATCCAAAGTGATAGAAATGTACATTACGCTTAACTGCACATTATATGAAAGGCACCTAGGAGATTATCCACACGTAAAATTCCCCCAGCCTTTATTTAAGACCGGCCTTTATTTGTCCATGTTGACCACGCCCCCGGCCACTATCAGAGGCTTGGTGTTTATTTGACTACCGGTTTTTATTTGAGGAATTACGGTATTTCAACAGGAATTGTGGCCAGATCGACTTTGATAAAAGCAACGCCTAAAATTCACTATAGTTGTGAAGGGAAATATTATCTTATATGAATCACTTTTTTCATGTTTTTAAAATATCAAGAAATAGGTTTTAGCTTCACTCAATTTAGCTTTGTCCTGTGTTGATTGGACGATCTATTATTGTTTACAATGCTACCATAAACCGGAAGTAAACCGGAGTAAACGCGTTTACTCAAGTACATGTACATTTTGGATATATTACAGTAACTAACAAAATAAGTAATGAAATAACATTTGGGATTGAACACTTTGCCTGCTTGTCTGTAGGTTTCACCAAATACACATTGACGTGTTGTTGATAGAACTATAAAGAACTATATCCTATTTCAAATGAGTTGTTCTTCCATTAATCTAATGAACCCGCATTTGAAAATGAATAAAACAGAAAAACAGGGAGCCGCGACATAGAGCTTATAATCAACCATAATGCAGATCCCGAAACATATTTGGTCTGAATATCTTAGTTGAACATCTTTTATAAACATTCAAATTCTATAGAGCCTATAAAATTACAAAATACAACAGCATAAATATAAGATTTTATAATTCATGCTATTTGTTTCCGAATAACATCCAACAATAAAACAATGGCATAATTTAGTCTACAACATTAGTGAATTGCAAGTGACAAGTGCAGTTGGAGAATGAAAAATGTGTATCATTGAAACCAAAATCAGGTATCGTAAAATGGAAAGAAAGTTAAGACAGGACAGACGAAAGAAATGGCGGCAGTAGTTACCCAATTTTACTTCATGAAACCAACACAAGAGGGAACCAAAACACAACAAAACACATAGGGGAGAAACTAGAACCATGACACACACATAGGGAAGCAACTCAAAGGGAACATGTGAAAACCAAACATAATAACTGAATCACCGTGCCTGCACTGAATACAACAAAGGCAGACATATACACAAGAGACACTAACTAAACAAAACAGAGTCCCCTCACAGCACATCCAGGGCTGGACGTCACAGAGCCCCCTACCTAAGCCCACAACACCGGGGTGGGCAATACAGAGGGCCCGGGGTCAGGAGGGACAGAGGGCCCGGGGTCAGGAGGGACAGAGGGCCAACAGAAGAATGATTTCACTGGAAAACGGGAAATAACCAGAGGTATGTACACTGGCTGATTTGTCAGATTCGCTGTGTTCACTATAACGAATCACTGCACATGGCTATATGCATTAGTAATGACATTTCAAACATGTTAAGAGGCTAAAAGCATGTTTTTAAACTTGACCCGTAAATGTGTAACGGGTGTAAACTGGAGCAGGGGGTTAACACGGTTTTGGCAATACAGATTGTTTGAGTTATTCTCGCTACTTACAGCACGCCAGATATCCAAACAACAGACCTACGTTTTGAAGTCTCCCGGGAATTCTCCTAAAAAGCATTTCAGCAAACAGGTCTTCCTGATAGACCTGGCGCAGGGATCCTGGAAGGCTGTTGATGCCTGGTTGTTCTTTAAGAATGCCTTCATTCGTCCAATCAAACTTTGATGCATACAAATCAGCTGGACTAGACAATCTTGACCCTTCTTAAAACTGTCTGCGGCAATTATTGCCTCCCCCATAACTAGCCTTTTTAACCCCTCCTTAGCTTCGTCTGAGATACACAAAGACTGAAAGACTGAAAATCTTTTAAACCCAAACTGCTACAGACCCATCTCCATTCTGCCCTGCCTCTCTAAAGTAATTGAAAGTCAAGTCAATAAACAGATAATAGACAATTTCCAGTCAAACCACAGCCTCTCTGATATGCATTCTGGTTTCCAAACTGTACGTGGGTGCACTTCAGCAACACTCAAGGTCCTAAATGTCATCTTAACAGCCATCAAACTTCGATTCTCGGGCCAAAACTGTTATCTGTATACATCAATACTGTCGCCCTTGCTGCAGGTGATTCTCTGACGACACCATTCTCTATACATCTGGCCCTATGCTGGACACTGTGTTAGAAAACCTCTAAAAGAGCTTTGATGACATTCAACATTCATTCCGTGGCCTCCAACTGCTTTTAAACTCTGGTAAAACCAAATGCATGATCTTCAACCAGTCGCACACTACAACTGCCTGCCCGACATGCATCACCACCCTGGATGGGTCTCAGCTGTATTATGTTGATAACTACAAATACATGTACCTAGGGGTCAGGTTAGACTCCTTGGCCTCCTTACAGACCCACATAAACCATCAAATCTAGGATTGGCTTCCTTTTCCGTAACAAGGACTCTTTCACTCTTCCTGACAAACAAGCCCTTGTGAAAATGACCATCCTCCTGATGCTTGACTTTGATGATGTTGTCTAGAGAACTGCCTCACATTATCTTCTTAGAAAACTGGATGTAGTATACCGCAGTGCCATCCGTATTGTTACCAATGCCCCATATTATACCGATCACTGCAACCTCTACTCACTAGTTGGATGGCCCTCATTACACACTTGGGCACCTGAATCAGTGGTACCTCTCTTATTTCATCTATAAGTCAAACCCTTAACGCACCTTGCACATATTCAACCACACAGCTGTCTCTGTATGATTTGCACAGTATATTTTTTACCATTCTTTAGCCATTCTCATCATCTTACCTATCCTAGTGTTATTTCTCTTGCACTGACACTTTACACTTTACACTCAAAATAATCTCAAATAAACCTCTATATTTTTTACCATTTTAGACCATATGTGCACAGAACGCACAGTATTTTTTGTCCAATTGTACAGCATACATTTTTATGTTTCTCTGAATACTTGAATGTTTGTCCTTTGTGGGTAACATTCTTGCCTGGCACCTTTCGCCTTGTCTTGTCCCTTTTGCCTTGGCCAGGTCACAATTGCAAATGAGAACTTGTTCTCAATCGATTAACCTGGTTAAATAAAGGTAAAATAAAAAGATTGAATCTTGAAACATCCCTTTTTTTCAGAGAATCCTGAATTTCAGTTGAAGTTGCTTTTGGGTTTTTCTCTGCATCCCGACCAATTTTCCTGGCAGTTGTGGCTAAAATCTTTGTTGGTTTACCTGAACCCTTTTTTTTACCTTTATTTTACAGTGCCGTGTTAGAGCACTTTTGTATTATTAAGTTGTGCAGTTCCAATGAACTTCGTATTCAGCAGTACCCTCTCAAATAATTCCTATTCATCCTGTTCACTAAACATCAAGAACTCTCCTCCCGCATTCTGGTCTCCATTTCTCTCCTCTACCAACATCCACAACGCCACCACACCTGTGAATGTGACACACAAAGGCACCGCCTCCAAGGGTGCAGAAATTATTTGGGCAACTCACTGGTTGGTAGTGAAATGCTGATACTGCATCTGAAGCAGACATAACACGCCACCCCCCCAGCATTGAACCCTGTACGGGCACAGAAAAGTAAAGTGCGACCTCCCACAGGGTGTGCATACAGGAGACGTGGTCTGATTTTCCAGGCTGTGTTTCTGTATGGTGCTGCACAACGTGGAAGAGCTGAGTTACCTGGGCTTATCTGAGCTTTTTTCTGAATAACATTGCAATCCAACAGTGGAGTACATGGCACTATGTTATTGGCACCTTCTATCATTTCAATTGTTGTCTTTATTTTAAATATTTTCTATAATTTTCTTGACCTGGTAGTAAATATTTAGTGACGTGGTTTGCCATGTGTTTCCTGTGCAAAACAAAATAAAACTCTACAACTATATTGATGTGTATGTTTGTGTGCTCCAGGGCCCTGTGTGCGGACGGTGTGTGTGAGAGTGTGTTATACGGCTTGCCCCTCATCATCAGACCTACTACATGTTGGCAACTGGACTGGGAAGAAATGGAGAACAACCAGCACCAATTCCATGCTCTCTGTCACACACTCAGGGTCAGTAGGGAGGAGAGAGAGGGTAAAAAGCTATTATAGATCAAGGCTCTATCTGCTTCTCTCTGTAAATCTTTTTTTCCCCCTCTTTTTCAGGTGCGTGACTGGTTCTTACTGTTACGTTCAGAGCCTGCTATAGGGGGCTTTACTGGGGGGGTGTGTAGCCACTACCTGCTCCAGCCTTCTGCCTCCCTTTCTTTCCTCCTCAAACCTGTGGTCAACAGAGAGCTACTTCTGCCCTGCCAACTGCCAAACTCAAATCAGGACCCACTGGCAGACACACTCAACA
>JACXGM010003216.1:10115-42923 GCA_016801145.1 Umbra pygmaea | reverse complement strand
GGATGAAGTGTGTCTGTTTATCTCCCCCTGCATGAATACAAATACAGTACATGCACTAAGCCCCGTTAAGAACCTTTAAGGCTAGGGATGGGCCGATACCACTTTTTATGGAACGAGTACAAGTACAGAGTATTTCATTTTGGGTACTTGCTGATACGAGTACCGATAGGAGTACTTTTAAGAACTATGCCAAATGTCATATTTATCAAGCTAAAATAAGCTATTTCTTAGATGTTGATCAGCCAATTCAAATATAGAAAAGTAAATATTCCTACATATCCAGAAGAACATCATTTACATTGCAGGTCAAGAATGTGTAATATTTATTAGATGTCAATGGTTTACGTCTCCTTCACTAATTAAGTGAGAGAAACACGTTTGTAAACGCGAACGCAATAGACGTGTTCGAACTACTGTAAGCATTGCAGATGTTTTGTTCAAGATGAGAATGTCTGTTTGAAGTGACTTTCTCCAAAACAGGGATAATTACCTAATCATATAATTCTGTTAAGGTATTTTATTGTTTTATTATAATCGGTACACAATTAGCTGTACTATCAATGTAATCTATTAAACAAAATATAAATAGGCTACATCGTATTTCTTTTAAGTTATATTTCTTAACGTTAGTATGTCAGAACTCAGAAATACCACTATTTTGTTCACCCAGAAGTTTTGCAAACTACCGACATTTGTCTTTCCTCGCTGAAGGTGGCTTTCAGAGGCTAGGTCCGGGGCGTTGCTCATGCCGTTTTCTACAGTTACAGTAGCACCGAATTGCATCCTTCAATCTTTCCTGTACTTAAATGTACTGGTATCAGTATTGGCCCATCCCTAGTTAAGGCCCTGCTAGTAAAAATATATAAAAATCCATCAAACTCACCAAAGCTGCTCATTATTTGAAAACGAAGTCCTTTCTCTTTTAAAAATACTTCTATGATGCGGTTGTACAGCACATCTTTGCGTTAAGTTCCAGTAAAAGATCTTGCCCAGTGCTGAGAGTCGATCCTGCCCAGTTTTATATTCGCCTATAAAACAAGCAGTAATATAGCAGTAATAATCACTATTCCAATCCAATAGTCCAACATCTTTGCATTTCAATGTGTGTCTATAAGAATTCAGTTATGGGCTGTACTCTACTGTAAATAACTCTGGTACAGTATGGAATAATGGTAGCTGACCAGTTGACTACAATCATCAGATCTATGTTTTAATCAACCAGCCTTAAGCTATTATGATCCTGTTAGGGAGCTTTGTTGTAAATATGGTTCACATTAGAAATGGTTTGTTCTGACTTTCCTACTGAACTCCACTGGAAAGTCAGCAAACATCCTGACTCGTTGTCCTTCCCCAGAACAACCCTCCAGCAGACGACAAAGGCCGCAAGCTGAAGAAGAAAGGCCAGGCCAAACGGAAGAACAAGATGGAGGTGATTAAGGAGAGGGAGGATGAGTGCTTCAGTTGTGGGGACGGGGGACAGATTGTTTCCTGTAAGAGGCCAGGCTGTCCCAAGGTCTACCACGCAGACTGTCTGAACCTCACCAAGAGGCCTGCAGGTCAGTGACCAAGGCTGATCCCTGCGAGACGGTGACCCTGTTGTCTGAGAATTATAGCTTGAAGTGTTTTGTTTCTGCTCCGATACTGTACATTTGCTGCAATTGGAAAATTATATTCATAGCTTTATTTCACTGTTTTACTATCTACAATTTCCCTGGTAAGCAGTCAGTGACCTGATGAGTTCCTGATATATCAGCCTTCTCTGTGTTGCAGGTCGTTGGGAGTGCCCCTGGCACCAGTGTGACCTGTGTGGTAAAGAGGCAGCCTCTTTCTGTGAGATGTGTCCCAGCTCCTACTGTACCATCCACCGCGATGGTCTGCTCTTTATCTCCAAGCTGGATGGAAGGCTGTCCTGCAGTGAACACGACCCTTGTGGATCAGACCCCTTGGAGCCAGGGGAGATCAGGGAGTACCTACCAGAGAATGGGGGTCTCTCACCAGGCCTGGGGGCTGGCGTTGCACCCACTTCTGCTGCTACGGTTACTACCAGGGGGACAGAGGAACCCCAGCCTAGCCCTGGCCCTGAATATTTCACCCCTCATCCCACCTCTGGCCCTATTGTTGGCCCCATCTCTGGCCCCATCTCAGGCCCTTTCACCGGCCCCATCAACACCCCCATACCAAGCTGTGAGACGCCCGATAGCACTCACTTGTTTCTTCCCCAATATTCACCCATCTCATCCTACGGAGATGAGAAAGAAGAAATTAATGATCCATTGGCGGATGAGGAGACGAAAGGAGAGGGCATGGAGGTACAGTTGGAGGATGGAGGGCTTTAAGTTCAAAGAGAACGAGATTGAAGAGGAGTCTTTTAATTCCAAACATAGCAGGGGGAGACACCAACCAATCACACTTTTCTTATTGTCTAGTCAGATGTGATTGGTCTGCTATTTGCTTGTTCTTGAGGGTAAGACTGGGCTCATCTTCATATAGATTACCTCAGTATATAACGTTATTAATATATATTGCCCTGTAACAAAACAATAAACATATCTAGGAGGTTCCCAAGTGGTGCAGCTGCATACAAACAATGGCCAGGTGCCTCTCAAGGGGTGGTGCATATGGGTTCAGCACTGTCTGAGGTCAGTGGGTTTGTGTCTGACAAGGGATGCTTTACCTTGACGCACTCCAGCTACTCTTTGTGGTAGGTTCTCAAATGTGGTTGTTGGCCCATGATTTCATTCACCTTAAAGTGCTAGATGCTAGCAAGTATTTCCAGCTTTTTGTGATCAGTGTAATAAGTAAGCAGAAAGGTGCTTTGGTATATTTAGTATATTTCTTGATTCCAGCAGTCAGATATGATTAAATGCATAGAATGCAAGAAAATAACAGAATGATAGGCCCATGCGCACACATCGGTGGACCCATGAAAACTTATTCACTTTCAGTTTAAGTGTTAGCTCCCTAATAGTCAGTGTTTGGAATGTGCCTAACCACCCATATATAAATCTAATATATGGCCATAAATGGCCATACATTCGAAAAATATTTACATATATTTGAAAATATTTTACCATATATTTTGATTACAAAATTTGAATTACTAATGAGGAAATGTATGTCTCATATATAAAAACGGCTAATGGTTGTATATTTCGACATATATGTACATATATGTGATAATGTTTCCACCATTTATGCCGATATCTGACATATATAAGTATACATACATATATGGACATATATTGACTATCCATATGGAATACATTAAAAAAAATACTGAGCCTACTTATCACATATATAGTACTGTATATAACATCAATATCTCACACATAAGCATTCATTCTTGTTTAAATTTGTAGACGAGTTGATAACTGATGTAAAGCAAAAATAAATATAGCTGTATTTCTATATTATTTATTTACAAAATCTGAGCATTGTACATTGACAGATATTATATACATTACATCACTTATACACTCTGTAAACCATAGATAAATGCAGATATGGATGTCAAATGTGGAAATGTATGTCACATATATAAAAACAGCTAATTTTTGTATATTTTGACATATATGTATATGTGATGATTTTTCTGCCATATATGCCGATATAGGACATATAAGTTATATACACATATGGCCATATATTAGATTTCCGTATGGGCACACTAGAGTATATTGGGAACTGTAGTCATTAACTATGCCCATTTGAATAGCTTCATGCTAATCATAGATGCTGGTTTCGGCTTTTGGAACATTCATATAATATTTCTGCATCCTGTTGTTGATCACACAATTATCTAACTAATTTTAAGCTTTACTTTTAGGGGAGACTGGAGAAGGACCATGTTGTCAAAGGCAAAGATATCCCTTCATGAGAAAACAACACAGTGTTCTAAACGCTTTTGTCAAGTTGTTTCTCTGTAGCAAATGTCAAATGCTACAAATGAGTAATGCTGTGAAATGAGTAGCCTTTGTCATTCATGGAAATTGTTATTCACACAATCAATCAGTCATTTCATGTATGTTGTTGGTGTCCATTGCACAGCCTATATTCATACCTGCTAACATCTGCCTTACCAGACCGTACACATTAAATTAAATGGCTGTTTGTGTATGTAGATAGGGGGGAGATGGCTTGATATTGAACATTCCTATATCTTATTCATGATAGCACTTTTACCCTAACCCTGGCATTGTATTGCCAGTATTTATTCTGAACCTCTATGTGTTTGGGTAGGGCTACCTGTATTGTAGGTCTTTGAGCACAAGTGTCCTCTCATGGAGCTTTCCCTTCAAAACCGAACCTAATTGTCAATGTGAAAGTGCCATTGTGTACTCAGCTGTTGAGTAAGCTCCTCAACGTAAATTTAGCACTGAGATAGCTAGCTCTCTTGTGTTCCACATTCTCTGACATATACTGACTTTTATAATACACAAATGAAGACGTATGGAAGTAAGTTTGCAGTGTGTCTCTTAATATAATCAACCCTTTCCAGTTCCAGTCCTAGCCTTTAGTTGAGCACTAAAAAGGACAATTCAGGTCCGTTCACCTGCTAAATGCACCTCAGTATGGGTTGGTCTTAGCTATCTGCTTTGTGACTGTCTCATTTGAATCTTGTCTCTGTCTAGGTGTGTTTGTTGTGTGTTTATTTGTTTATTTTCATCTGTGCTTTTGCCTTTCCAATACAGTTAGTGTTTGGGTTTCTGTAAAAGAACTGACAGGATGTTGAGTTTGGAAGGCTAGAGAACAGAATGAGGTGGATTTGGAAAAGATTTTCATTTCTGAAACTGCTAAAATGCCTTGACCCTAAATCTGCACAATAAGCAATATTTGTACTGCTTTAATATAATCCAATGTTGTCACTTTAGTCATGTGAAATGTAAGGTCTCCAGTAGCCTTTACATTTAAAACTTGGCTTAGTTTAAATTCATCATGAATGACATTAGGCCAATGAAAATATATGTGCAATTTCTTATATTTTAATAAAAAGCCAACTTTTTTATAACTTAAAATATGAGTGACAGGTTTCCAAGGTTCCCTGATGTACTGTAAAGTTTGCTATGGAGGAACTGCTGTCTAGCCCAATATGCTGATACAGGCACCCGTCATCATGGCTACCATTAGTTAAGTATTTATTTATCTGAGTTGAACATTTTAACCCAGGAGTTAAACAGTAACTCATCCTATATTTATAGCTCTAAAACACCTAATTTTACCTACACAGATTTAACTAAATCATAATTCTGTTGGAAGAGTGTTTGTATATTTTAGCCTGGCCTAGACTGTCAAAATCGTATGTAATATGTATATACATTTGTATATAAAAGCTATATGATGAATGAAAAAAGCAAGAACCTAAAAAATGTATAGAGCATGTGAATATCATGCATTCTCTAGTCTCAGCTTTGTCTTCAGGCTGTCCAACATACTTCAACTTTCATTGCATATTGCTGTTTATGGTCAACAAATGTGTTTAATAATACTTTATACAAGCTGTAACAGCGGACAGTAAAAAGAGATTGATTGTCAGAAGGTGAAAGTCCCAACAGTCACTACAGTAATTTTGGCACTTGTGAATGATAAGCTGTATATATTTTTAGTTGATTGCTTTCTATTTCTACATTGTCCATTACCTGGGCCGCTGTGAAGGGTTTTCTGAAGTGGCACAAAATCAGAGCTGGATGCTGTATCACTGTTTATGTATACCTAGCTACTAAATGTAACAAAGATCAGCATTGGTTTTATTCTTGTTTTGCTCTCATGCTTCTGACTCCATTCTCTCTCTGCCTTATATAGCCTTGTGAAATTAATCTGTTCGACATATTACTGTTGAGGAATATCCTGCTGCCTTGTGAGGACAGGAACCTCTTGTAGTTCTTTGTACATAATAAAGGAAAAATTGAAGTTCAAAGGCTCTAATCGGTCTGTTACAAGTGTAGGGATCAAATTAATCACAGTAAGGTGAAGCTACTGTAGGGAGACAGGTAGGGGGAGACCGAGAGGAAGGGTACAGACAGTCGGCCGAGCCGGGTCTCAAACCCCAGTGTAAACCGGAGTCGAGGACCACTACACAAACCGGCACCTGAAAAATATTTTGAGTAGGTCTATTCACAAGCTTACGCTCTGTTATCATTTTTTTATTTCAACATTATTTAACTAAGTTAACCGATCGAGAACCGATTCTAATTTATAATGATGACTCAGTCAAAGGCATAGCTATTGCAAGGAAACAAAATTAGTTACATATTAATATAGAAAACAGAAAACAACAACAGACTGTCCAATATAAGTCAGAGGTCAGGAAATAACATTTGAGATTGTAGCGTGAGAGTCTTTTGAAGTTACCGGAAGCAGAGGATTGAAAAGAATGAAGGCTGAACGATGTGTTGGTTTGAGGGATAGCCAGAAGGTGTCTACCAGGACACAACTTTCAGATTGTGCATTATATATAATGAAGTAGTCATGCTTAGTACTTATCTGTGTACTTTGCATTTAATGACTGCCTACATTCTGCAACCCATAGACACCAGACGCTTGGATATCTTCCATGGTGACGCTCTGCAAGGCCTGAGCAGACATCGACAATTGCTGTTTTGCCTTAAGTCTTCTCTTCAGCATGTAAAATACATGCTCAATTGATATCATCGTGTTATTCCCTTGCCATTAAATATATTTTTGGTCCTGAGCTTTGGCAGTGTTGTTTGGGTTCTTTGCCGTGCTGCATGGCACAGAGCTGTTGAGTTGATGAACGATTGTACCTGAGCAGACCAGAGGATTCTATACACATCAGGATGAATACTGCTGCAGGTTTCAGCTGTCACATCAACAATGAAGATAAGAATGACAGTTCAAGTGGGAGCCATACATGCCCGAGACATAACTATACCATATTTCAAAGTTAATTTGATATACTCTACTTTGGCTCAGGGAAACTCCTATTTTTACTCCATATTTCTCTTCCCATCAGTTTGGCAAATGTTAATCTCCATTTTATCTGTCTATAAGATTTAATTCCAGAACTCCATGGACTTTTTATTAAACTGTAACACTCTGCTCTGAAGGCTTACTAGTGATGGTTTACAGTGTAACAACCTGGAATGAAATTGAATTGTATTGGGATTTTTCCCATTTGTTTTAAACATAATGAAAACTTTGAAAGTGAATAATGTTTTATTGTGACACAAAAGTAAAAGAAGACATTTGTTGGTTACACAAGTACTCACCCCCTTCTACCGAGTCAATACTTGGTAGAACCACCTTCAGATGAAATAACAGCTTTGAGTCTTTGGGGGTAATGCAAGGCTCTACCAGCTTTGAGTCTTTGGGCGTAATGTAAGGCTCTACCAGCTTTGAGTCTTTGGGCGTAATGTAAGGCTCTACCAGCTTTGAGTCTTTGGGCGTAATGTAAGGCTCTACTAGCTTTGAGTCTTTGGGCGTAATGTAAGGCTCTACCAGCTTTGAGTCTTTGGGCGTAATGTAAGGCTCTACCAGCTTTGAGTCTTTGGGGGTAATGTAAGGCTCTACCAGCTTTGAGTCTTTGGGGGTAATGTAAGGCTCTACCAGCTTTGAGTCTTTGGGGGTAATGTAAGGCTCTACCAGCTTTGAGTCTTTGGGGGTAATGTAAGGCTCTACCAGCTTTGCAAATCTGGATCCTGCAATGCAAGACCATTCTTTCTGTCAAAATTGCTGAAGCTCTGTCTTGTTGAATGGGGAAGGTTGGTGAACAGCCATTTTCAAATTCCTACTTTCAGGTTCTTGGTTTGAAACCACTACAGTGTCACTTTGGCTGTGTTCAGGGTCATTAAAGTTGCTCCGCCCCAGTCCCAGATGTCTTGCAGACAGGTTATCCTTTAGAATTGCCCTGTATTTGGCTGTAGCCATCTTGCCGTCCATTCTGACAAGTTTGCCAGTCCCTGCCAATGTAAAGCATCCCCACAACATGATGCTGCCACCCCCATGTTTCACTCTGGGTATGGTGTCCTCAGGGTGAGGAGATGTTTTGATTTTATGCCACAAATAATATTTTGCGCAAAGACCAATAAGTTCAATTTCGGTCTCATCAGACCATATTTTTTCCACATTTGCTGTGCCTCCCACATGCCTTTTGGCAAACTCCAATTGGCATTTGATTTGTGTTTTGTTCAGTAATGGCTTTCTGCTCACCACACGTTGTTGAAGCCCAGCTTTGTGGAGTGTCTAGGTTACAGTTGTCCCGGTTTCTCCCATCTCAGCTGTGGATCTCTCCAGCTCCTTCAGAGTTACCATTAGCTTCTTGGTTGCTTTTCTGACTAATGCCATCCTTACATTTCACAGAGTTTTGGTGAACGGCCTTCTCTAGGCGGAGTCGAGGTTGTGTTTTATATCTCAAACATGACTGGTGCTTTTCCAGAACTTTATCCTGGACTTATATTGATAGCTCCTTCATTTTAATGATGCTGTTTGTTTACATATGCTCTCTAACAAATTCTGAGGCCTTCCAGAAACAGGTGTATTTATTATGTGACACTAATTGCACACAGGTGGACTTCATTCACCTAATTATGTGAGTTCTGATGGTAATTGGTTGCACCAGAGCTTATTTAAGGGTTTCATAGCTTAAGGGTTTCATAGCAAGGGGGTGATCTAACTTTGGTGTCACAATAAAAACTATTTTACACCTCAAAGTGTTTCGGTATGCTGTGTTAAACAAAAATATTTATTTCCAGGTTGTCATACAACAAAATGTGGAAAGTTCTAAGGAGGTGAATACTTATGCAAGGCACTGTAATGAACACCTGGAGTGTTCCTGATCTGTTTGGTTGTTAGGTGTTTATTTATTGTTTTCAGCATTCATTTATTCTTGCCATTTACTATAGTGGACTTCTGTGATCTACCTGGTCATTTGCTGTGGCTGAACTCTTTCTTATTGTTAATGTACCAAACATTAGTTTTGGGAGCCTCTTGACTTCCCAATAATTGGAACAATTTTGTGAAATGTGTAATTTCAGGGTCAGAATTTGGCATATACAACATGAAAGCATGAGTCCATCCTGCCTTGTATCAATGATTCAGGCTAGTGGTGGTGTAATGGTGTGGGGATATATATTCTTGGCACACATTGGTCCCCTTAGTACCAACTGAGCATTGTTTAAATACCACAGCCTACCTGAGTATTGTCCATCCCTTTTTTACCATACTGTACCAATCTTCTAATGGCTACTTCCAGCAAGATATTGTGCAATGTCACAAAGCTCACATCATCTCAAACTGTGTTCTTGAACATGACAATGAGTTCACTGTATTCAAATGGCCTCCACAGTCACCAGATCTCAAAACATTCAAACGCCTTTGGGATGTCATGGAATGGGAGACTCGTGTCAAGGATGTGCAGCTGACAAATCTGCAGCAACTGCCCATACAGAAACCTAATTTGTCTAATCTAAAATCTAAAATGTCCATTAACAATTAGTCTACAAATTTAAACAAGAAAGAATGCTTATGTGTGAGATATTGATATTATATACAGTGCTGTATATATGGTGATAAGTAGGGGTATGACATGTCTGTCAATGAAATATTTGGTAAAATCTTTTTTAAATGTATCCCATACGGAAATCTAATATATGGCCATATAGGTATGTATACTTATATGTCAGATATTGGCATATATGGTGGAAAAATCCTTACAAATATATACATATATGTCAAAATATTCAAAAATGTGCTGTTTTATATATGTGACATATATTTCCTGATTTTGTCATTCATATTTTGTAATCAAAATATATGGCCATTTATTTCCAAATATATGTTAAGATTTGTCATATGTATGGCCATATATTAGATTTCTGTATGGGTGTGTGATGCAATAATGTCAATATGGACCAAAATCTTCGATGATTGTTTCAAGCACTTTGTTGAATTATGTCAGTTCTGAAGGCAAAAGGGGGCCCAAACCGGTAATAGCAAGGTGTACCTCGTGAAGTAGCTGGTGTGTGTTTTAATCAATTTAATGCCAAAAATGTAAAAATTCCAGGGTGTCCTAAAATTTTTGACAGATAGTGTGAATCCATTTTCAGTCATAGGCAACTATCCTTGATTAAATGTTTGGTGTTGCTTACTTATAGGACTTTTTAGGCTGTGTATCTGTATGAGCACTTTGTGACTGCTGATGTAAAACATGATTTACTCATTGACTGCCGTCACACAAAGACTTGCATGAATGCAACGTTTATTTTTTTCATTTACAACATGCTACAAAACAGTCGCTGGAGTCCACACAATGAATGATATCAGCTGATTCTGTCAACCTGGGGCGTAGTGTTGGACAAACATGCATGTTACCTACAGTCAGGGGCGCTGTAAAGGGGGGGTAAAGGATGAAGATTCTCGAGGCCCATGACTAAGAGGGGGCCCAGAGAACCCCTGTCTCAGCTGTGTTGGGGGCCCCGTCAAGATTCTTTTCATGGGGCCCAAAATCCTTAGCAGCACCCCTGCCTACAGTACAAGGTCTCGCAGGACACAGGACTGTAAAGAACATGGATTTGTGCCTGTGCACTTTCTAGTAACAGAGTCCTGTAAACCAATCATGATCATTTCTCTGAATCCTTGGGGAGTGGCATCAAAGCAGATGCTGTGTAGGTGTAAACAATATAATATCGGTTAAAGTGCATGTACACTTGATTGTACCTTCTCTATACAGTTTATGAGTTATGTGATTCATGACAGTTGCTGCTACTTAACTGCCATCTTCTACCTACAGGCCCACCTGCTGCAGGACTGTCAAAACAAGTTTTCACTACTCCCTCTTTGATTTTTGTAATCAGGTTTAATAGTAGAACTAACTAGGCAATTTTTTCACACATTGGTAAAACCAAGTAAAAATAGGCCTTTGGCAAGGCTGCCTTGAAAGGTCAATGGTGTCTTGAAAACTGTAAACGTTAACGATACATTCACTGTAAGTTGCAACTTCCCATAGTGTTTGAAGTAGCAACAATGGTCAGCCACAATGAGGCGTCCATAACAAATGAGTGACCTGATGGGTACTAGACCGTGCTTTAGCTACACAGCTGTGTACAGGGTTTTCTTTGAATCTTGTCTGTACTTCTAGTCATGTCAAAATTTATTACACCATTTCCACACAAGCCTTTTCCTGTGTTGGCGCAATCTGTTCAGTTGTTTCCTATACTTGTAACAGATCTCATAACACACAAAATATATTTCATATGTTACATGGCAATACATGTGCAAGTACATAATATGGCAAGTACATTTTACCATAAATAGTGGACAATGAAAGTAGTGTTTACGGTCCCAAAATGCAAATTAAAATCAAGTCATCAAAGATGAGCACACGTTAAAGTCATTTGACTATGGGATAAAGGACTTGCCTATTATTGGCTAAATCAATTTATATAAACAATGGTTTATAAACACTGCTAAAAAAAAGATATTTGAAGTGGAAATGAGATCCTCAATTTACTTGTGTCCTTTATTCCAATATCACCAGTAGATGTTATGTCAAATGGGAGTGAGCATGTAACCTTCTATGGCACAAATGAAAAAGCAACCAGAAATAGCAAACTGCATCATCGCTTGGATTCTTCCCACTCTGTCAAAATTGACCAGACCGGTTGGGATGTGTAGCATCCATACAGCACTTCAAGGTTGGTTTTATGGCAAGAGATCTCCGTTTACCCAGTAAAGGCTTAACTGTGGCAGCAAGCATAGAAATAAGAGTCTTTCTTCTGACCAAGGTCAATACTTGGTTCTTCTAAAAAGAGAAGAGGTGTCATTCATGATGGTAACAGTACTATTGTAGAATAATGTGCATGGACAGCTAAGCTATAGAAGCAATAAAAAAGTCTCACCAGTCATGAACTGGAAGGAGATGCTGTTGTAGTCCTCAGCAATTTTTTGGAATAGTTCATCTGGAATGTGTTTAAAAGACAGTATGCATACACTGGTGCATTCCCCATGTAATGAGATGTGTGTTCTCTCTACACTTAACGTATGTTGTGTCACTTACCAACATTGTTGCCTGATTTACTGGATGTTTCAAAATGTGTCGCCCCAATCTCTGTAAATGACAATTAAATAAATACATAAAACAGTGTTTCTTGAACATCCAAAAGGCAAATTTCATTTTTATGGTTGGGAGAAAAATAGATTGTTGCATTTAATGGTCCTAACAATTCAAGCCACACATCTGAGCAGGTAGTTTGCATTTGTTAAAAAAAAATCAAAATTAAAAGCCAAACTATATTAATTAACATTGGTAGACTTGTGTAATTTCCTTAAGGTAGGTGATTGGCAAAATACTCCAAGCCTATACAAGTGAGTCCACATTCTTCAATTATGTTTAGGTAGGGGCTTTGAAGTGGTAATCTAATACTGTGATGTTTCACCTGCAGACATCTGTAAATATTCACAGCGCTTCACTTTTTCCAAATTTTGTTATGTTACACCTTTATTCCAAAATGGGTTAAATTCTTAAAATTCCACAAAGAATATACAGTAGTTCACAAAATTGAATACACCCCTCACATTTTTGTAAATATTTGATTATAACTTTTCACGTGACAACATCAGTGTAAATTTGCTGTCCCCTCATAATATCTCAACACACAGCCATTAAGGTCTAAACTGCTGGCAACAACAATGGTAAATGGTAAATGAACAGCATTTATATATAGCTTTTTCTAACCAACAATGGCCACCAAAGCGCTTTACATTGCCTCACATTCACCCATTCATTCACTCATTCATACACCGACGGCGGTGTCAGCCATGCAAGGCGCCAGCCAGCTCGTCGGGAGCAGCTGGGGTTAGGTGCCTTGCTCATGGACACCTCGACACTTGGTCAGTAGGACCCGGGGATCGAACCACCAACCTTCCAGTTGCTAGACAACCTACTTGACCCATTGAGCCACTGTCGCCCCTAGTGAGTACACCCCTGAGAGAAAATTTCCAAAATAACTGAAATAATGAATTCAATCAATTTCAGAATAAGGGTGTGAAATAACATAATGTGGAAAAAGTGAAGCGCTGTGAATACTTTCCGGATGCACTATATTTGCAGAGAGGTTTGGGTCATTGTTGGGATAAAATATATTGTTTTTGCTAGTCAGTTAAATATTTACATTTACCCTTTTACATTTTAGTCATTTAGCAGACGCCCTGCGACTTACAATAAATACAGGGACATTCTCCATGGAGCAACTTAGGGTGAAGTGCCTTGCCCAAGGACACAACAACATTTGGCAAGCCAGGAATCAGCAACCTTACAACTACTAAACCCTAACCACTGAGCCATCAGATAGAGAGATAGATAGAGAGATAGATAGAGAGATAGATAGAGAGATAGATAGAGAGATAGATAGAGAGATAGATAGAGAGATAGATAGAGAGATAGAGAGATAGAGAGATAGAGAGATAGAGAGATAGAGAGATAGAGAGATAGATAGAGAGATAGAGAGATAGAGAGATAGAGAGATAGAGAGATAGAGAGATAGAGAGATAGAGAGATAGATAGGATAGACTCACCTAAAAAATTATTAGGAACACCATACTAATACTGTGTTTGACCCCCTTTTGCCTTCAGAACTGCCTTAATTCTACGTGTTATTGATTCAACATGGTGCTGAAAGCATTCTTTAGAAATGTTGGCCCATATTGATAGGATAGCATCTTGCAATTAATGGAGATTTGTGGGATGCACATCCAGGGCACGAAGCTCCCGTTACACCACATCCCAAAGATGCTCTATTGGGTTGAAATCTGGTGACTGTGAGGGCCATTTTAGTACATTGAACTCATTGTCATGTTCAAGAAACCAATTTGAAATGATTCGAGCTTTGTGACATGGTGCATTATCCTGCTGGAAGTAGCCGTCAGAGGATGGGTACATTGTGGCCATAAAGGGATGGACATGTTCAGAAACAATGCTCAGGTAGGCCGTGGCATTTAAACAATGCCCAATTGGCACTAAAGGGCATAAAGTGTGCCAAGAAAACATCCCACACACCATTACACCACCACCACCAGCCTGCACAGTGGTAACAAGGCATGATGGATCCATGTTCTCATTCTGTTTATGCCAAATTCTGACTCTACCATCTGAATGTCTCAACAGAAATCAAGACTCATCAGACCAGGCAACTTTTTTCCAGTCTTCAACTGTCCAATTTTGGTAAGCTCTTGCAAATTGTAGCCTCTTTTTCCTATTTGTAGTGGAGATGAGTGGTACCCGGTGGTTCTTCTGCTGTTGTAGCCAATCTGCCTCAAGTTTATGCGCGTTGTGGCTTCACAAATGCTTTGCTGCATACCACGGTTGTAACAAGTGGTTATTTCAGTCAAACTTGCTCTTCTATCAGCTTGAAGCAGTCGGCCCATTTTCCTCTGACCTCTAGCATCAACAAGGCATTTTCGCCGACAGGACTGCCGCATACTGGATGTTTTTCCCTTTTCACACCATTCTTTGTAAACTCTAGAAATGCTTGTGCGTGAAAATCCCAGTAACTGAGCAGATTGTGAAATACTCAGACTGGCCCTTCTGGCACCAACAACCATGCCACGCTCAAAATTGCTTAAATCACCTTTCTTTCCCATTCTGACATTCAGTTTGGAGTTCAGGAGATTGTCTTGACCAGGACCACACCCCTAAATGCATTGAAGCAACTGCCAGGTGATTGGTTAAGTAGATAATTGCGATAATGAGAAATTGAATGGGTGTTCCTAATAATCCTTTAGGTGAGTGTATATCAGATGATATATGCATGAAATATGACCTAGTATGGACAAATAAGACTTTGGCTAACTGCTTAGCACATGAATGGTTTTTCTTCTGTCCCTCAAAAGTCCCCTTTCAGTGCTGTTCTCTACATACAGACAGGTTTTTGAGTCTTCCACTACATTTTCTGTCTGAATAATGCCATTTAACAAAACTTTACAAATGACTGTATTAATCTGTATTAGTATTTATTCTAATAAAGAGTTTATAAAGTTTTTTTATGAGCAAATAATCACTACCAAGATAAATAGCTTCAAACTATTTTCTCAGGTGGCCTAAGACGTTGCACTCTACAGTTTTTGCAAACTTATATAATATAATATATTTAAAAGGAACCGTTATTAATATATAATGGTATATACAGTTGTACTCAAAAGTTTGCATACCCCTGGAAAATTGGAAATAGATTTTAATTTTCAAAGAAAAATTGTCTGCTCACTCATGGTTTTTGTTTTTTCTCATGGGAGTACTATTCAACCTTAGGTCATAACAGAATGGCACAATCATAAAGAAAACGAAAAAAAGAAAGTCTGCATACCCTCAGTTGTCAATATGGTGTATTGCCACCTTTAGCATCAATGACAACATGCAGTCGTTTGTAATAGTTGTCTACGAGGTTCCAAATTCTTGCAGGTGGTATAGCTGCCCATTCGTCTAGGCAAAATGCCTCCAGGTCATGCAAAGTCTTTGGTCAGTGAGCCACCACCATGCTTTACAGTGAGGATGGTATTCTTTTCCACACCGGTCTTGTTGAGTTCTCTCCAAACATAGCGCTTTTGGTGGTGACCATTCTATTTTGGTCTCATCACTCCAAATTAGTGTGCCAGAAGCTTTGAGGCGTGTAAAGTTGTTGTCAGGCATATTGTAACCAGGCTATTTTGTGGCACTGGCGCAATAAAAGCTTCTTTCTGGCAACACAACCATGCAGCAATTTTTTTTTCAAATATCATTGTATGGTGCTCCTTGAAACAACCACACTGTCCTCCAGAGCAGCCTGTGTTTCCCAAGGTTACCTGTGGGTTTTTCTTTGTATCCCGACCAATTGGCGATTTTGGCTAAAATCTTTCTTGGTCTGCCTGACCTTGGCTTGGTATTGAGAGATCCCAGAATCTTCCACTTCTTAATAAGTGATTGAACAGTACTGACTGGCATTTGAAAGGCTTTGGATATCTTTTAAATCTTTTCCAACTACATACAGTTCCAGTACCTTATTTTCTGCTCACCATGGCTAAGTATCTAGCCTGCTCAGTGCATCCATGTAACAGCTAACAAATTCATTTACTATTTATACACAGACACTAATTGCAATTTAAAATGCCATATGTGTGGGAAATTGACCTTTAATTGCCAATTCAACATTAAGAATATGTGGATACGTATACTTTTGATCAGGGCCATTTGGGTGATTTCTGTTATCAGTAGGTTTTACAAAGGAGCCAAACAGCTATGTGATATTTAATGGCTTCTAATGATCACTATCCTTAAATTACAGTCAGATCTTTTGCATGAACAGTCATTTTGTAAAAAGCAATGCCGAAATTTTACAATTTCTGCCTGGGAATGCAAACTTATGAGTACAACTGTAGAGTTGTCAATACTAATGTAAGAGATGTGTAAAATAAGTGGCAAATGTGGCTTGTATACTTTGACCTTGTATTAACTGTTTGATTTAAATTCCACATTTTTAGTAGTACAGACCTAAAAGAATATTATACTAAACTATAGTATACTATAGTATAACTATACTAAATGTGTAGTCTGAACAATTATGGAGGGCAATATACATTTAAAATTTTTATAGAATTTTTTTCTAAAATCCCTGATATATCCAAAGGGATGTCTAATAAGACACTCAGACCCTACAGGTAAGAGGGAGTTAGTAATTTACCATCTGCAAAGTCCTGAACATCATGGTAATCAACTTGCCGCAGCCCCCGGTCACTCTCAATCAGATCAAGCTTCGTGCCGCACAGGTATATCTTGCAGTGCTTCAATTGAGTTCAGAAAGAAAATGTGTCATTTTGGGGAGATACATATATGTATATATCCAACAAAATATTTACATATTGTATGTAGTACAAAATATGACAATGTGAAACATGTTGTGCTGTCTTCCTTGTTTGTTTTTTAACCCTATTTTTGTCCCCTTTCTAATTGGTCATGTCCAAATCCCCTCTGACTGTGTCTCATTAACAATTCCACAGCAAATGCAGGATGTTTGAACATTGATCATGCTTCCTCCAAACGTGCATCGCCAAACCAGTCAAGATTCTTATCACACTGCTCATTCAACACGGAAGCCTTTCGTTTATACATGTGGTCAGGCTACACATTCATCAACTATACAACCACAATTGAATTCACAGGTGTTCGACGTACACAAGGAGTCATTAGAGTGTGACATGCCTAGGTACAAACATCTGACTATCCACCAAGAGTTGACATTAACTTTATAGGCCACTTGTACTTCAGACAAGTAAGTCTGTTTTTTTACTTGTTCAATAGCAAAAAATATCTGAAGCAGAAATAAATGTTATTAACATGCATGTCTTTATTTCTGAGAAACATGCAATACATGTTGAAAACAGGGAATTTATTGTTAAAAAGCACATTTTATTTTAATCCCTTGTTTTTGTGATTTTTGCAATGGTCGTCCGCCAGGGGAATTAAAGCCATCTAGAAAAAAATGGCCAACTAGTTTGCTCTTATAAACTTTGATTCAATGTGAAGTACTATCACATTTACAGGGTCTCAAACAAAAACTTTGGTCACACTGGCAGGTAGATAAAAAATGTCAAATGTTTTGCCAGTATGTTCGACATAATTTTCTGAAACAATTTGTTTTACCAATTAGAAATAATTTGGTATACTGCTGCCTTTTTTAAAAACATTTGTGACTGAGACATTAACATGTGACACAAATTTTAGATACAACTTTGGTAACAGAGTCATTTTTTTTCCTGAGAATATTTTACAACTGCCATCTTCAATTTCACTCATTCTTTCCAAGTATTTGCTGTTCAAACTCGTAACAACATTCATGCATGTAAATAAAACAAAGTCTCACGTTAAAGAAATGTTCTCTCACGCAATGCTTCTAAATTCTTCTCACTCTGACACTTGCTCAATCAATTTCAGCCAGTGTAGCATGCAGTTCAATGAATCACGAGATTGTTTTGCCTGGCTATTGAAAGTCAAAAATACTTTGAATATCACTATGGTAGATTATGTCTATGCATTGAATTCAAAATGTATATTCACACACTTTAGATTACTTTTTTGATGAAGTATTACCAGTGAATGAGCACTTGCACTGTGTAAATAGAGCTGTGTGTCAGTGTGAACACCAGCATGCAGCCAGAAGAGTGCACAATGGCTAACGTTAGCTAGCCATCTGGTACTCCTAAACTGAAAGAGCAGTACGTGTTCGAGAACAAGGTATAATCATGGGTGAGGCAACACACACGTGCCGATTTCATGGCAAAACAGAACCGAAAATTCAGCAATTGCAGATTAGTTCGTTTAGCTCAATCAACGTACTTCTTAAAATACAATTTATTTGATTCGGACAAGTGCAATTTACATTCTCCTTGTAAGACAATTTTTTTACTTGTCCCAGGCAAGCGGATAAGTGTTAATTTCAACCCACCCACCCACCCCAGGATGCAATGTACCAATTTACACAGCCCCGTGCTGGAAACCCTGGCATCATTGAATGTTTGTATGAAACAGTCTCTAACCTCTTCACAGTTTTGCAGCTCCTTTACCCAGAATTTAGCTCGCTGGAAACTGCTGGTGTCAGTCAAATCTACATTAGTGAAAGTCACATGAATACAAGAGTGATGACATAAAACATGACTAAAGACCAAAACGTTATTGTCACAGTTAAGGTGTTAGACCTAAAATATTATGTGAAACTGAGTTTCAATAAACCACCTATGACTAAAAGAGAAAAATAAAATGTAGTCATCAATTGGGGATATGCGTCATGAGCCATTTTCTAAACTGCTAAAATTCCCCAATGAGGATTATATGAGTAGTCATTCGTGCAGACACATTCATGAACAAGAATTTCTTAAAATAAACATTTAGGATACATGAGATCAGTGGCAGCAAAACAAGAATGTAGACAATGTCCAGACTTAGAGTAGGGATAAGGACTTACCATAGCAAACAATGGCAGCCCTGGCTCCTCTGTAGTAGATTCTACTCATAGCCTCATAACGCTCTGATCCAGCAGTGTCCTGAGTAATTAATTGACTCTTTAAATTATTAATTTAATCATTTAGCATCAAGGAATTACAATCATCCAGACAAAACCTTACGAAATATATGGATTCATGTAAATGTACGTCCCTAATTATTTAATAAAGGATGAAACTGACATTCATCCTACTCACTTACCCATATCCCCAGGGTAACCACCTTGTCTGCCATCTGGATTGGTTTAGCAACAAATGCAGCCCCAATAGTCTATCAAAGAAAGGAAAATTGCAACAATATAGAGAAAAAAAATAGCTTTCACACAAAAGATAAAGCATTCCAGACACCAATCCAGCCTCCACCCAGGGCAGCAGCTGATACTCACGTTCTGGTAGGGGCCGACAAGAAAGCGGTGGTGGACATATCTTTCCACAAGACTGGTCTTGCCTACACTCTCCTTCCCAAGCATAACTACTTTGGCATCCACACGCATGGTCATAGTTGACAGGAGCAGAACAATAAGGGAGAAACAAGGAGGAGCCAAGAAGACCCGCACTGTGAAGGGCTGTGGAAAAGAGGAGATTACAACCAATTATATCACTTTATTCTTTCTAATTTACCAATGACATTACTGGAATGCAGCATTACATAGCTACTTCTGTATCAAAACCACAATGGAAACCAGTCATGAAACAAGTTATAAACATGTCCTTAACGAAATCTATTAAAGATCCATTAATCATCTGCAAAAATACACTACAATTTCAAAGAATAATATGACCAGTATGTAGCCCAGGTTTTATTATAAGAACTTTTACAATTATCTGACAACGCTTGTAATCGACTTGTTTGCATATATCGACTTATGCTGTTGTATACTGAAAAATCAATTGTAATCAAATTATTATATTTAGAGAAAAAAATACCTATCGTCCATTTAGAGAAAAAAATACCTATCGTTCATGATCTAGAACAGGGGAACTCTACATTTTGAGAACATCTTGTCACAGAGGTTTTCTACATGTCAAAGTTACATGTAGAATAAAGTATTAATAAGCATATGCATCCAGACATCAGAAACATGTTGTTGTATAAATAGTTTGTAATATTACTGGAAATAAAATATAAAGAATATTAAATATTTTTGATTATCCTAAAAATAGGTTTTCAGCAACTTCTAACATGCATTTTCTTACAATCTCAGCATCAAAGTTATATGTTATTTTTTGCCTTTTCCTAACATTCAAGCTATCCTCAGTAAACACTACATTGTAACTTCCCTGACAGCCCAACAATGTGCAAAGACAATGGTAGAGGTCTCATTTTGGTCTTTAAGTTGCTAAAACTTTTCGTTTTCACCCTGTCTTCAGATGATCCAGCTGATCGAAATCATGCTTGCTGTCCTAGTTTCACACTCATACACATAAACACAGCTGTAATTGCACACTGAGTACAGATCTTCTGAAAATGGAATTGCCTCTATTTATGACTTTGGACTTGCTGCATATCCAGCACATTAGTTTAGAGCTGTTTTCAAGGGGAATTAATGCCTCATTGTCCACCACTCATCCTCCAATTTACAGTTTTTTAGAGGATGGACCTGAACCTGCTCCGTGTCCCAGCAGTTGAGTTTGGATCTGGAGGATTAGTTCTTATGTTACAATTCTTTAATCTCTTTTAATCAAGTTGGCCGTTTATCGAAACAGTCAAATTTATCAAATTGGGAAAAAGCATGAGATCGGATTTCCTTACATTTATTGGGAATTGTTAGCATACTCATAATGCTTTGACAGCTATAACTTGCTGATTGAGCAAAGTGCCTCTCATTTTCATAATACAAATGACTTACTAAAATTGAAGTTGTAGGCCTGATTCATTTCTTAAATAGCAGCTATATACAAGTTTGGTAAATTGACACAGAGGTGATTGTTGGGTTTTGCCTCTCTTACAGAGTAGTCATTTTTAAATGGAAAACTACAAAATTCTATGAATTAACTATAGAGATATAAGCATGTACATTTATCAATCTTGGCTTATTTGCTGGTATCCTATACTATCTAATTAGAGTGCCTTGCGAAAGTATTCGGCCCCCTTGAACTTTGACCTTACATAAACATAAAGATATGAAACTGTAATTTTTTGTGAAGAATCAACAACAAGTGGGACACAATCATGAAGTGGAACGAAATTTATTGGATATTTCAAACTTGTTTACCAAATAAAGAACTGAAAAATTGGGCATGCAAAATTATTCACCCCCCCTTAAGTTAATACTTTGTAGCGCCACCTTTTGCTGCGATTACGGCTGTAAGTCGCTTGGGGTATGTCTCTATCAGTTTTGCACATCGAGAAACTGACATTTTTGCCCATTCCTCCTTGCAAAACAGCTCGAGCTCAGTGAGGTTGGATAAAGAGCATTTGTGAACAGCAGTTTTCAGTTCTTTCCACAGATTCTAAATTGGATTCAGGTCTGGACTTTGACTTGGCCATTCTAACACCTGGATATGTTTATTTGTGAACCATTCCATTGTAGATTTTGCTTTATGTTTTGGATCATTGTCTTGTTGGAAGACAAATCTCCGTCCCAGTCTCAGGTCTTTTGCAGACTCCAAGTTTTCTTCCGGAATGGTCCTGTATTTGGCTCCATCCATCTTCCCATCAATTTTAGCCATCTTCCCTGTCCCTGCTGAAGAGAAGCAGGCCCAAACCATGATGCTGCCACCACCATGTTTGACAGTGGGGATGGTGTGTTCAGGGTGATGAGCTGTGTTGCTTTTACGCCAAACAAAACGTTTTGCATTGTTGCGAAAAAATTCAATTTTGGTTTCATCTGACCAGAGCACCTTCTTCAACATGCTTGGTGTTTCTCCCAGGTGGCTTGTGGCAAACTTTAAACAACACTTTTTATGGATATCTTTCAGAAATGGCTTTCTTCTTGCCACTCTTCCATAAAGGCCAGATTTGTGCAGTATACGACTGATTGTTGTCCTATGGACACCCTCGCCCACCTCAGCTGTAGATCTCTGCAGTTCATCCAGAGTGATTATGGGCCTTTTGGCTGCATCTCTGATCAGTCATCTCCTTGTATGAGCTGAAAGTTTAGAGGGACGGCCCTGTCTTGGTAGATTTGCAGTGGTCTGATACTCCTTCCATTTCAATATTATCGCTTGCACAGTGCTCCTTGGGATGTTTAAAGCTTGGGAAATCTTTCTGTATCCAAATCCGGCTTTAAACTTCTCCACAACAGTATCTCGGACCTGCCTGGTGTGTTCCTTGTTCTTCATGAGGCTCTCTGTGCTTTTAACAGACCTCTGAGACTATCACAGAGCAGGTGCATTTATACAGAGACTTGATTACACACAGGTGGATTCTATTTATCATCATTAGTCATTTAGGTCAACATTGGATCATTCAGAGATCCTCACTGAACTTCTGGAGAGAGTTTCCTGCACTGAAAGTAAAAGGGCTCAATAATTTTGCTCACCCAATACGTCAGTTTTTTATTTGTTTTACATTTTTGAAATATCCAAAAATGTAATTCCACTTCATGATTGTGTCCCACTTGTTGTTGCTTCTTCACAAAAAATTACAGTTTTATTTCTTTATGTTTGAAGCCTGAAATGTGGCAAACGGTCAAAATGTTCAAGGGGGCCGAATACTTTCGCAAGGCACTGTACATACTTTAACATAAAAACATGTAAGCAATACAATGTGGTAAGTGATTCTGAAAACAAGAATTTTAATGAATTACATAATTTTAAATTTTTTTATTTTCAGTGTTTATGTTCATGCTGTGTAGTGTATTGTGCCTGAATAGTTACTGAACCACTGTAATGCTATTTCACTGTATTACTAGTGAAGTTAAAAATATTAAACTATATTAAGTTTTATTTGTATTATTTGTAGAAATAGTATCAAAATGGTAACGAATACAATCAGTAGTGTACAAATTAATAATAGCTCCTAAAAATAATAGGAAATAATTATTATTATCAAATGGACATTCTGATATAAGTAATCCTTTAAAACAATTGTTTGAATACGCACTTTAGAATAGTTTAAACCGGCACTATGTAACTTTTTGGAAAACTACAAAAACAATATTTCCGGACTAGTAGACGTTAGGATGTAGCATATTGGATCTAGTGATGGAAAACGTCAATTTAAATAATCCAAAATATACACAATAGTAGAATAGCAAAATCGACATGTCATAATATCTAACTAGCACGGAATGCATATTATGGACAAAATAATAATCTGTATTTTTGGAAATTGGCTATATTGTCCATGTATTATTCCTGTGTACAGTAAAAACATGTACATATCTAAAAACAAATACGTACAATTCGGTCCGACAGGACAAATTAATGGAAGTTACATAGTGCAGCTTTAATCAATTTCATTGTCAGTTCCTTGAGAAGCGTGCTTTTGTGTCAGAACAGTAGTCCATACATATTTCATAACATTCGTGGCTGCTGTCAACAACTCATAGTACTTTTAAAATGGGCATGAGTATATCTAACTGTGACCATTTCAATCCAATTTTACTGTTACACTACACAATAATTTTATTTTACACACAATGAACCGAGCTGAAAGAGCCTAAATTAGACATGTATGTACATGATTAGCTAAAACAGTTAGCTTGCTAGCTATATACTGTAGCTCGTTTACGTTAATTCCCAGCTTGGGTTTCACATCGAACGTTAATTATGACTTGCTGAGGACAGCGAGATTAAAATAAAACACTTACCCACTTGGCAAGCTCCCCCACAGATCTTAAACTGAATTATGAGACAGTATAAATGGGATTTTGGTAAATGCCTGGTAAAATAAGGTGAACTCTTACAGCATTACCTAACCGTTCTGACTGGCCAGCCAGTGTGGTTGTTATTGGAGTTGTCAGTTTACGCAACTCGGTTCTACTAGCTAGTAAACTAACACGTCACAGAATATCCCTAATGTATCTACTGTCCAGGCCATTGCTGTCATGTGGCAAAGCTTATTCTACGGGCACTTTTAAAAAGGTTCATTCGACGTTAGCAAGCAAGCTAAAAACACATTTTCAGAAGGCTTTGTTACATGGAACTGAAATATCTATGAACTGCTTTCGGAGAGGAAGTACATAGAGGACACACCACACAGGATGTGATGATTATTACGAATCAAAGTCGCAGTTTCGTACAAATGATTATTCAAAACCGATTTAATGTTGCTGTTGTTCAATCAAAATAGCTATTGCTACTCCAGTCACACTGCATAACTTCAAAATGACAAAAAAATATTTTTTAAATTATTTAAAAAAATCTACGTAATATTTGTCCTGACAAAAATAAATGGGGAAATACATAGGGCCGCTTTAACGGAAATACAAATGACGTGATACAATTCTAAAAGTGTAGTTCTAGTATGAAACCCACTGGTCAAACTTAACATGAGTGTTTTGGGCCACTATTGGAGCATATATTTTCAATGTTGACTACCTTGACACACAGCCAGTGTACTCAAACCGCAAAAATTGACGTATAGGAACTAGGTTTGGCCCAATCCTTTTAATGAAGCGTTTTGCAACTGAAACGTTAGCGGAATGAATACACCCCTTAAGTCCCAGTACATTGCGGTCCATTATCCTCCAGCCCAAACAGAGAAACAAACATGGCCGATACAGAGGTATCCGAGGAAACATCTCCAGGAATTGTGCAAGAAATATTTACGTCCCCGTTGAATTTAAGTCTGCTTGGCCTTTGCATATTTCTTTTGTACAAAATCTTTCGAGGAGACAAGCCTGTGGATTTGGGCGAGGTTGAGGAACCTCTACCTAAACTCAAGAAAAGAGATTTCACGTTAGCTGAGCTTCAACAGTACGATGGACTGCAAAATCCAAGAATTCTCATGTCTGTAAACTCAAAGGTGTTCGATGTGACAAGAGGAAAGAAATTCTACGGGCCAGGTAAAAATAATCTTTAGTCTGAATGTGCAGTTTATTTCCCGCAAGGAAGTGGCTATTTTTGCATACAACAATTCTACTTTGACCAAATGACCTGCTGGTCAGTAAACTTTTTTCTTAAATGTGGTACTTTGTTTATTGAAGATGTGTAAGTTATATGGAAGTAGTTTTTATACATTGTAACTACTGTACAATTATAAAACGCCACACCCCCTTCTTCATAAATCATCCACTATCGAATTTCACAACATGCGAGATGTCGCGTTTATCGGTTTGCACAAATCTCTCACGGAGTTGACTGATCCCACCCTTCACGGTCACGCAACCCTTCCGGATGCACACATTGATTTAAAATATGCAGATATTAAATATATTCACATTAGGCGTAAGAGTTGGGTTGCATTTGTAAAGAAATAGTTTCACGGATATAAAAGTTTCCATTCCGGGAGACACGGTTTTTGCACAAAGGAAGCCATCATTAAATATAATATTACATTGTATGTTTATAGTAGTTTTCAACAAATGTAAACACCTTGACAATTTTTTTGGGGGTTGTGTGTTAATTCCCAGTGGAATTTTAGTAGAAACAGGGCTGAATTTTAAATCTAGCTGTGTCTTTGTGTGATACTTTCCAGAGGGCCCTTATGGAGTGTTTGCTGGCAAAGATGCATCCAGGGGCCTTGCTACGTTTTGTTTGGAGAAGGAAGCGTTGAAAGACACGCATGATGACCTCTCTGACCTTAATGCCATGCAACAGGAAAGCCTCAATGAATGGGAGACCCAGTTCACTCGTGAGTTGATGCCAAATTTGGTTTAAGTTGTGAAAAACTGGTCAGCATTTGTATACTACATTTGAACTTCAACCTCACAAAATGGATGTCTTGCCATCAACAACAAGCAAACACACTATACTAAACAGTGAAAGTTGTTCTGATGCATCAGTGTTTTTCAGGTCAAAACTAGGCATTTGATTGGCCAAATCTGTGTTTTTGTGAAGTCGTCTTTTAGGCTTGGCAACAACAGAAATATTTGCTACCTCAAACAAAATAATGGCAATGCATAGAGAAATACTTGAATACTTGAAAATAAATATTTATTTATTTAAATAATTTATACACTTGTAATGCTATGAATTCAAACGTAAATGTAGGAGTCCTCCTGGGTCAAGGCTGTCCTGCTGAAAATGGTAACCACGTCCTTGAGCCCGGTGCTAATGTTGTGTCTGGCAAAGATCTCTGAGACTGCATTTAAACAGGCAACCTATTCTCTCAGAAAAAGAGCCCAAGGCTCCTGGAGGAGTTTAAAGATGCATTCCATCTTTTCAAACGTAGCTAAATGAGTTATAGTAGTGATTCTACTAACGGAGTGTATACAAATATCATTATTATTTGTGAAAGTCCCAAACTGCATCTTTAATATTATTGTAATTTTTATACCATTCACAGAAAAGTATGACTATATCGGCAAACTCCTGAAGCCTGGAGAGGAACCCACTGAGTACACTGATGATGAGGAAGTCAAGGACAAAAAGAAAGACTAGAACTTAACAAGTGTTCAAGAGAAGTTCATAAGCCTTAATTTGGGGTAATATGATGAGAATTGTTTTGTAATGCAGCAATTGGGTAAGATGCTTTCACCTGATGGGTCTTGTATTATCTCATTGTCTTGGACCATCACCTCTTATTATAATTCCATATCCCACAGACCTTAATTTACCGAACTCTAGTGGATATTAAGCTATGTATGTATTAAATAATGAAGTGTTTTTGTTGTCATACCCATTTTAGTTGTAATGCTGTTGAGAGATTTTGCTTGATAGGAATATATCTCCTTTTTTGTAGTCCTGAGATCTTCAATTTACAGAAGCTGATATCATTCCAACAAATGTTTTTGCTAGCTTTTTGTCTCTGGTGTTTGAGTATCCATTCAAATGGCTGTTATGCTTGGACATTGTAATATATCACCAAACATTGCTGAAAATCATATGCTTAGACTTCACTACAGTGTTGTCTTCTTAATATACTCACTCTAGCATTTATATTCTGCATAACCTTGTAATAACACAGTTAGTTAGATATTTTCACACAGTGTGCGCATTGCACTGGTTGAAGTATGTAATTTTTTAAAATATATATTATGAAACATTAGTGCTATTATAGCACAAATGTTTCATAATGTCAAGTGAATGAAGGATGCCTTTTCCTATTTGTGTATTGCATTTCAAATACTAACAGAAATAGACCAGAATCAAGCCTTGTTAAGGTACCTGTGGACACAAGGAGGGAACACTACAATATTAGTTACAAACCAATGTCATAGTTTAGGGCTCACCAACCATTGAGATACTGGAAAATCACATGGATTCAGATAAGTGTAATTTTTTTTATCTGTTCTAAAATATTCTCACTGACTATCATCAACATAAATATTCTATCGCTGAAACTAGTTGTCTGCCCCTTTAGTAGTTTGTGTAATAATGAGACTGATATTTTGATATAATTAAATCTACTGTAATGAATTATCTTTGTTGACTTTCTGTTTTGAAGCATGCTGGTTGTGAACATGATATATTCAGCACTAGTGATACAGATTTGTCAATGTAGTGATCAATTTAATGAGGTATCATTCTCTATCACACTCATTCTTAAACCTCTCCTGGGGTCCCAAATCTCTTTGATGTATGTATTTCAGAGTTAGGACACTTGAATCAAGTAATTACTCAGCCCATGAATTCTTGGTTAAGGTAAGATAGTTCAAGGCTACCTTAAGAGATGGCTGAGTGTCAACAGGAGAGGTTTGAGAACCTCCACTCAAGACAGTTCTGCTAAATGTCTTGAGAACTCACCAAATTGGGAACTGTATGTGTGACATTCTAAAAAATGTCTAAATAACAATTAAAAAGCAAATTATTAATACATTTTGAAATACTTTGAGTATTTAGTATAGTTGGAAAACTTAAAAAATGGTTTGTATTGCATACACATTGGTTTCATTACTTACACTTAAAAATAGAATCATTACGTGTTGGACACCATGTTTCATGAATACACATTGTTCTATAATTTTTTATCTAATTGTATTTATATCTTGGTGAGTGAATTTTTCCTGTGCCAAGTTACTCCATTTATATAATTTTTGGCATATAGAGTGTCTACTGTAACTACAAAAGATATGCCATTAATGTAAAGTGTGGCATATAGAGTATCTTATTATAAATATATTCCATTCATGTAATATGGCATATAGAGTATCTCATTATAAACATACACTCACCTAAAGGATTATTAGGAACACCTGTTCAACTTCTCCTTAATGCAATGATCTACTCAAAACCAATCACATGGCAGTTGCTTCAATGCATTTAGGTGTGTGGTCCTGGTCAAGACAATCTCGTGAACTCCAAACTGAATGTCAGAACGGGAAAGAAAGGTGATTAACGCAATTTTGAGGGTGGCATGGTTGTTGGTGCCAGACGGGCCGGTCTGAGTATTTCACAATCTGCTCAGTTACTGGGATTTTCACGCACAACCATTTCTAGGGTTTACAAAGAATGGTGTGAAAAGGGAAAAATATCCAGTATGCGGCAGTCCTGTGGGTGAAAATGCCTTGTTTATGCTAGAGGTCAGAGAAGAATAGGCCGGCTGATAGAAGGGCAACTTTGACTGAAATAACCACTTGTTACAACCGTGGTATGCAGCAAAGCATTTGTGAAGCCACAACACGCACAACCTTGAGGCGGATGGGCTACAACAGCAGAAGACCAGACCAAGTACCACTCATCTACCCTACAAATAAGAGAAAGAGGCTACAATTTGCAACAGCACACCAAAATTGGACAGTTGAAGACTGGAAAAATGTTGCCTGGTCTGATGAGTCTCGATTTCTGTTGAGACGTTCAGACGGTAGAGTCAGAATTTGGCGTAAACAGAATGAGAAAATGGATCCATCATGCCTTGTTACCACTGTGCAGGTTGGTGGTTGTGGTTTAATGGTTTGGGGGATGTTTTATTGGCACACTTTAGGCCCCTTAGTGCCAATTGGGCATCATTTAAATGCCACGGCTTACCTGAGCATTGTTTCTGACCATGTCCATCCCTTTAGGGCCACCATGTACCCATCCTCTGACGGCTACTTCCAGCAGGATAATGCACCATGTCACAAAGCTCAAATAATTTCAAATTGGTTTATTGAACATGATAATGAGTTCACTGTACTAAAATGGCCCCCACATTCACCAGATCTCAACCCAATAGAGCATCTTTGGGATGTGGTGGAACGGGAGATCCGTGCCCTGGATGTGCATCCCACAAATCTCCATCAACTGCAAGATGCTATCCTATCAATATGGGCCAACATTTCTAAAGAATGCTTTCAGCACCTTGTTGAATCAATGCCACGTAGAATTAAGGCAGTTCTGAAGGTGAAAGGGGGTCAAACACAGTATTAGTATGGTGTTCCTAATAATCCTTTAGGTGAGTGTATTTCATTCATGCAATGTGTGTCATATAGAGTATCTCATTATAGATATATTCCATTCATGTAATATGTCATATAGAGTATATCATTATAGATATATTCCATTCATGTAATGTGTCATATAGAGTATCTCATTATAGATATATTCCTTTCATGTAATATGTCATATAGAGTATATCATTATAAATATATTCCATTCATGCAATGTGTGTCATATAGACGATCTGACTAAAAAGCAAGATCATTACACAGGTGCGTCTTGAGCCAATGCTTGCTTGTCAACTTATTAATGCATTCTTTACTGTTCACTCAATATTTTGTCTCATTTTGAATATTCTTTTATTTGAAGTAAAATAATTCCTACTTGTCTATTTAGCAAAATTATTTTATTGATTGCCATAGACGGGTGGGATTACATGACATGCGTTCAGGACATAGCATTGCCATTTCTAAGCATAGAAATGGAATGTGGAGTTTTGCTTCACTTGATTGACCTTCACTGTTGCTCAATCAACCAGATAACAAACTTTGAGTTTGGACTCTCATAAACACAACATATTGAAAGATATACTCAGACTAGCTTATTAACACAAAAATTGCAAATATTTAGCATAGATTTTTAGACCAAAGCTTGGTTTAACAAACACAGTACAATGTTTTTAAAGAAATAGGCCTACTATTCAATGATTATTTGTAGTTACGGTATGTCACTTCATGAGCTTGTGGTTCATCCCAGTCGGGTGGAAAAAGACCTTTGCCTCATGTCACCCCGTCTGAGTTGATCAGGCAGTAGATTATGGCCTGTGGAATGCTGTCCCACTCCGCTTCACTGGTTGTGCAGAGTTGAATATTGGTGGGAATTGCAACACGCTGTAGTACATGTAGATCCAGAGCATCCCAAACACGCTGTAGTACATGTAGATCCAGAGCATCCCAAACATGCTGTAATACATGTAGATCCAGAGCATCCCAAACACGCTGTAGTACTTATAGATCCAGAGCATCCCAAACACGCTCTAGTACATGTAAATCCAGAGCATCCCAAACACAGTGTAGTACTTGTAGATCCAGAGCATCCCAAACACGCTGTAGTACATGTAGATCCAGAGCATCCTAAACACACTGTAGTACATGTAGATCCAGATCATCCCAAATACGCTGTAGTACTTGTAGATCCAGAGCATCCCAAACACACTGTAGTACATGTAGATCCAGAGCATCCCAAACACACTGTAGTACATGTAGGTCCAGAGCATCCCAAACACACTGTAGTACTTGTAGATCCAGAGCATCCCAAACACACTGTAGTACATGTAGGTCCAGAGCATCCCAAACACGCTGTAGTACATGTAGGTCCAGAGCATCCCAAACCTTGTGACGCAGGGTCGGATATCAAACTGAACCATGGTGTTTTTGGGAGAATGCAGTCATAGTTACACATGAATTACACGACCAAGAAGTACAGAATAAAAATAATAAAAACAAGAATGCAGTGTGCATATGTTTTTATGCATATGGAGGTAGATATTTAGTAAATACAGTGTGGTGGCATTATTTTATACAGTCAATGTGATATAGGGTCTGAGAGAGAGAGGTAGATTTACAGTAATACAAAGTGGCATTGCAAAAATAACACTAGCGTAGGTAGCATAATGACCAATGCTTTGGAAACAGAGTGTGCAAAACATACAAAGAGTGTTCAAAATGCATTAACGGACATAAAGAACGGGTGGAGTCAACACGTACAATGGTCTATCAGCAGATTTGATAGTAGTACATTGAAGGCAGGTAAAGGGACAGTGGATTCAAGCTTCAAGGATTTTTGCAGTATGTTCCAATCATTAGCAGCAGAGAACTGGAAGGAGAGGCGGCCGAAGGAGGTGCGGGCTTTTGTGGCAATCAGAGAGATATACCTGCTTGAACGCAAACTAAGAAAGGGTGTTGCTCTGGAGATTAAGGAATGTAGGTAAGGTGGGGTTTTGCCTAGTAGAAACTTGTAAGATGATACCAGTGTGTTTGTCGCCGGGTGTGTAGTGAAGGTCATCCGATTAGACTGTATAGGTTGCAGTGATAGGTGTTATACGGAGCATTGGGGACAAAACGGATGGCGCTATATACTTAATCAAAAAAAGGAGAGAGTTTGATGCAGATCTGTAAATTACATCACAAAGTCTAGTATAGGGAGGATGGTAATTTTCACAAGGGCAAGTTTGGCAGGAAGAGTGGAGGCTTTATTACAGAATAGGAAGCCAATCCTGGATTTAATTTTGGAGTGGAGCTGGTTGATTTGGGTCTGAAAGAAGAGTGAAGAGTCTAACAAGACCCCTAGATATTTGTAGTTTTCTACGTATTCCAATACAGACACGCCAAGTGTGGTGATGCTAGTTGGGCGGGCAGGTCCAGAGTGTGATCGGTTGAAGAGCATACATTTAGTTTTGCTTGAATTGGTGGGCACGGAAGGAATGTTGTACAGGTCCTTCTCAAGAAATTAGCATATTGTGACAAAGTTCATTATTTTCCATAATTTAATGATAAAAATTAAACTTTCATATATTTTAGATTCATTGCACACCAACTGAAATATTTCAGGTCATTTATTGTTTTAATACTGATGATGTTGGCATACAGCTCTTGAAAACCCAAAATTCCTATCTCAAAGAATTAGCATATCATGAAAAGCGTCTCTAAACGAGCTATTAACCTAATCATCTGAATCAACTTATTAACTCTAAACACCTGCAAAAGATTCCTGAGGCTTTTAAAAACTCCCACCCTGTTTCATTACTCCAAACCTCAATCATGGGTAAGACTGCCGACCTGACTGCTGTCCAGAAGGCCATCATTGACACCCTCAAGCAAGAGGGTAAGACACAGAAAGAAATTTCTTAACAAATAGGCTGTTCCCAGAGTGCTGTATCAAGGCACCTCAGTGGGAAGTCTGTGGGGAGGAAGAAGTGTGGCAAAAAACGTTGCACAATGACAAGAGGTGACCGGACCCTGAGGAAGATTGTGGAGAAGGACTGATTCCAGACCTTGGATGACCTGCGGAAGCAGTGGACTGAGTCTGAAGTACAAACATCCAGAGCCACCGTGCACATGCGTGTGCAGGAAATGGGCTACAGGTGCCGCATTCCCCAGGTCAAGCCACTTTTGAACCAGAAACAGCGGCAGAAGCGCCTGACCTGAGCTACAGAGAAGTAGCACAGGAAAACAACAACACATTTTGCATGTCATTCGGAAATCAAGGTGCCAGAGTCTGGAGGAAGACTGGGGAGAAGGAAATGCCAAAATGCCTGAAGTCCAGTGTCAAGTACCCACAGTCAGTGATGGTCTGGGGTGCCATGTCAGCTGCTGGTGTTGGTCCACTGTGTTTTATCAAGGGCAGGGTCAATGCAGCTAGCTATCA
>JACXGM010003216.1:0-10015 GCA_016801145.1 Umbra pygmaea | reverse complement strand
AATTTCATTTTTCAGCATGACCTGGCACCTGCTCACAGTGCCAAAGCCACTGGTAAATGGTTTACTGACCATGGTATTACTGTGCTCAATTGGCCTGCCAACTCTCCTGACCTGAACCCCATAGAGAATCTGTGGGATATTGTGAAGAGGAAGTTGAGAGACGCAAGACCCAACACTCTGGATGAGCTTAAGGCCGCTATCGAAGCATCCTGGGCCTCCATCACACCTCGGCGGTGCCACAGGCTGATTGCCTCCATGCCACGCCGCATCTAAGCAGTCATTTCTGCAAAAGGATTCCCGACCAAGTATTGAGTGCATAACTGAACATAATTATTTGAAGGTTGACTCTTTCTTTTTTTTGTATTACAAACACTTCTTTTATTGGTCAGATGAAATATGCTAATTCTTTGAGATTTTTGGGTTTTCATGAGCTGTATGCCAAAATCATCAGTATTAAAACAATAAATGACCTGAAATATTTCAGTTGGTGTGTAATGAATCTAAAATATATGAAAGTTAAATTTTTATCATTACATTATGGAAAATAATTAACTTTATCACAATATGCTAATTTCTTGAGAAGGACCTGTATGTTAGCAAAGCTTTCTTGAAGGTTTATTAACACAGTGTCCAACAACAGGACGTATAGAGAATGGTGTCGTCTGCATAAATGTGGATCATAGTCACCTGCAGCAAGAGCAACATCATTGATGTATACAGAAAATAGAGTCGAGACGAAAATTTAACCCTGAGGCACCCCCATAGAAACAGCCAGAGGTTTGGAAAGCAGGCACTCCAACTTAACACACTGGAATCTGTCTGAGAAATAATTTGTGAACCAGGCAAGGCAGTCCTTTGAAAAACTGGTGTATAAACTCTTTCGACGCAGACCTGGATAAGATAACAGAGCACTGTAGTGCTTGTATACAATAGAGTGTGACTCTGCCTCCTTTTGTAGTTCTGTCTTCATGGTAAATATTGTATTTAGGTATTGATACTTCTGAATTTTTTGTGGATTTCCTGAGCCAGGATTCAGACACAGCTATGATACCAGGGTTGGCTGAATGTGCAAGAACAGTGACTAGATCCATTTTAGGAATCTTATCGTCTTATGATATTAATATGCATGAACCCAAGATATTTACTATAACAGAAGTCTGCATAAGAGAGCCCCTGGGGGGTGGGATGGCATTATTGGTTACCGTGCCTGGGTATGGCTCAACATCTCCTGAGGAGCAAAGTTAAAGCAGTATATGGGTGCGGCAAAATGCTTTGAGAATTGGACATTAGAGCATTGGGCAGAATGAATAAGTGAGGTGGATTTTTGAGCAGAGTGAAATTTATGCAGAGCCCTATTGGCAGATAAGGTTATAGTAAGTTGAGTGTGCAGGGGGGATGAACCTAGGCAATGAGTAAAAAAGAAAGAGATAATATTACCTAAGAGCATTTTACCCAAGTTGAATAGCATCTGGATATAAATCCTGAACTAGTTAACTCGTTATCTTGTTCAGTAACTTTTACAGAACTCTGTAGGTACTTTTTTTGGAGAGCTTTAACTTGGAGATTTGTTTATTGAAGTTAACTAGTACTTAACTAGTGGTAGTAGTGGCTGACACATCCATTTTTTTTCTTTATTATGGTTTGCTTTTTTCAGTCATTCATAGTAGTCTTGTTGCAATTCTTGAGTTCACTAATGCTTTAGCAGTGGGGGGATATGTATACCCCTTTTTCCATGGGCATTGTAAAGACTTACTTTTTAACTCTTGACTTATGGGTATCAGAATATTTTAGTGACACTGTATATTATATCCCTTTATCTAACTCATGGAACATATTAGTATGTTTAGACTCTTAATGCACTTTTTTTATTCACATGTTAAGACCAGCATGACAGTAGAAGGGCCATAATCACACCCCATCACTATTTGTGTGTGAACTGTGCAGTACATACTATCTGTGTAGTGTACTGGGTAGTGTACTATCCTAATAGCAATGGGAAACCACTTCCATTCAATCAACGTTCAGATCATATGTGATGCCAGGATGTTTGTTCTGAATGGTAGCCCGGTGGCTTGGGGGGGAGTGCAACTCCTATTTCTTTTAACTGAAGCGTTGGAACAAGGTTACAGGAGGGCATGTATATAGATGTATAGGTTTGCTCAAGGGCAGGTGGCTCTGTCTTGGGTCGGGGGAGACTCTGCTATACACCCCAGAGCAGGCCTGCAACGGGGTTCTCCACAATATTGTGCTGGAGAACGGGGTGCCATTAAATAGCCACCATTGGGGGCTCTACGAAGGAGACAGGATCAAATTCTACCTTTTTAATTTGGTAAGTAATATCATTGGGTAAGAAAGCTACTTAAAAATATTCAATGTGGAATGTTTTGTAAAAATAATTTATTTATTTGAAATGCACTTCAGGTTCTCATTTATCACTTTCAATGACTGTTGCAGTAAGCTCAGTCAACACTGCATTTTTCCTTGATCCATTGATTCCTGATTTTAAGCTTCCAAATAAAACCAAGTGGTTGGCCTGCACCTGAGACCTGACCATCTCATTTCTATCTCAGAGAAATTCCTTTTCTTTGCCGGATGTCGCTTATCCATGTCTTAAATTCTAAGGGCGAGGCCTCTAGCCCGTGCATATATGTGGGTGTGATATTTTCATTACGATTGATTTCAACCATCTGATTTATCAACACCCAATTATTTGTATGCTGGAATTGGAGTTAACATTTTGTTAATCACACGTGAGCCCCGTCGTAAGATGATTTCTGCGCTCAGATCTATGCTGGTTTCTACGAACGTTTGATAAATGAGGGCCTTTGTCCGGAGAAAACAAGGTGAGCGCTACCATCAGACAGATGAGTAAGCACACAGATCATTTTATCGATGTTAACAAGACAAAGCATCTATATATATATATATATATATATATATATATATATATATATACAGTATCTCACAAAAGTGAGTACACCCCTCACATTTTTGTAAATCTTTGATTATAACTTTTCATGTGACAACACTGAAGAAATGACACTGTGCTACAAACTAAAGTAGTTAGTGTACAGCTTGTATAACATTGGAATTATACAAACTTCAACTAGAAGCCAGTGGGGTGTGCTGAAAAGCAAAACTTATAGCAAATTATTGTTTACACACAAGATAAAAAAAAATCATCTTTTCAAATTCACATGTTATGTGCTCAATTCTCACAATGTAAAGTTTTTGTTGAGATGGGGTCAAAGAGGTGCCGATTAATTTCTATGGTAATAATTTCGGCTGTAATTATGGGCCATTGAGCAACTATGTTTTTTTTATCCATTTGTTAATTTATCATTTAAATGATATATTTAACTTTGTATTTATTTAATTAATATATATATGAAATATATAATATAATAATAAATATATATATATATATATATATATATATAGCCTGTCCGGCACCGGGTGTTCAATGAGAGGCAGTTTCCCCGATATATATGAGAGCGGAACTAAGCGGCATTAGTATGGAGGAATTTAGGGACTTTATTAAATAAATATATACACCATATATATATAATTTACTCATCCTAATCTCAGCTGATCATGCTAAACTCAAAATCTGTGTGTTTTGCAATTTGAAAAAATGTATGTCAGAAGTGGGATTTGAACCCACGCCTCCATTCGGAGACCAGAATTCCTAATTCTCTGGAAGGTGTTAATCCTTGAGTCTGGCGCCTTAGACCACTCGGCCATCCTGACAGTAATACCAAACGTCAAAATAAACATTCAATCATAATATTTCATATTATATGCACTATAGTTTCAGGTTGTTATATTTTTGCATGTTAATTACATAGCTTTGGTTTTACTTGCGTCCAAGACTGAGTGCCAAAGAATCTTAACAGCGACAACAAATCAGAAAATCTAGTAATTTAGCTTGGTGTCTTGTGCGCATGAGCATTTGTCGACTGCGTTTTGGTTGGTCCGGTGATGGCTAGAAAGTATACAGGTCATGTCAAAGTGACACAACACTCCCGCGATAGTTTGAAGATTCCCTATGGATCTAGTATGAATTGGGATAGTGTTTAGTAAAATTTCGTTTTGATAGAAGTAATGGTTTTCACCTTATAAAATAGATGTTTACAATAGAACGTTCTATGAAAATAAAATGATGGAAAAGGCTTTAGCAGTCACCCTGATATGATAGTTCTGACTACAACCCTTAGCTAACCTACTGACGGCACGGGTAGATCCAGGGGGGTGACCAGCAATAGTAATATTTCATTAATTTATCCAACTTGAAATTGCTATGTTTTGAATTTATTAAATCATCTGAAAATAGCTGACGTTAGCTACCTCCGTCTTTGCACCTCGCCGTATGTCTATGCAAGGACCAAAGTGAGATAAAAAAATTGCAATTCACCATATATACTGCTCACAACATGATTTAACACCGTTTTTAAATAGTTATCGTCTGGTGTTACCATCCAGACTTTTAGTTGGGCAAATCTAAAGTAACGTATTGCGGGGTAAACGTCTATGTCCAGTGTGAGCAGCGTATGACGTCACTTTAACATAAGATGTATCCCCTCTAACCATAGCGGCCCGTTTGGGTTTTAACCCGTTTCCTGTACATCCGGTGAAGATTCTTCCATTTTGTTCTTCAAGGGTATTCGCATTCTTGAGTAGAACCAGTATGTTTCGGTTTGCTAAAGCAGCTCTGAACCTCTCCGGTAAGTCGAATACATTTGTGTTAAAACAGCTTTTATTCAGTGGAAAAAAGAACTGCAACTCATTCTGCCTACTAACTAGCGAACACATGAGCTGGTCTTGACTTGTCGGAGTCAAGTAAGCTGTTTTAGCTTCAGTACATTATTTACCTTGGATTAGCTACTGTACAGTACTGTACCTACCTTAAGGTTAGCTCTGTTGTGTTGTGTTGTGTTTGGTGTAACTTGTCGACATGTGCCATGCACAGTAAGCGAACAACACTTCTCATTCTAATAGCAGGAAGTCAAGGCACCTTATTGTAACTCAATTCCTGGCATGTCAACTTCACTTGCATATTAATGTACTAGCTAACGCCAACTGTCCTCACGTTTAGCAGTACATCATCATACCAATGCAATTTGTTGGGAACTTTACATCCAGAAACTCAGTATGCAGGTGAATAGGTTTTTATTTGAACAGATTAATAAAACAAGTTAAAAAAGCCGGCGTAGAACGATCTTGACATTCCATTATGGATGTAATGTGTACCTAACAACATGCAACTGACATGTACTCGCACTTTGTAGATGTCATGCCCTGTCCCAGTAATACAAAAACGTTGCCCCAATAATGTTTTGTTTATTCATTGCAGGACAAGGTGCCCGTCAAGTCCGGTTCAGTTCGACTGTACCCGATTTCCATTCCAAGTATGGCACAGGCCTTCTGGTTGGAGGAGTTGGATTCTGTGTTTCTGTTTGGGCATATGTACGTATGTGTAGTCCTTTAACTAATCTAATTCAGGCGGCAACTTGTAGTATTTAGTACATTTAAATGTATTAAATGTATAATATACTTGGTAACTTGAGGAAATAAGAACACCTTTTACTCAATGACATTCAAATGCTTTTTCCTCCCACAAGCCATGCATACTGATATTCATTCACTTATGAATTCACATACAGTGTGTACTAGGCTAGGTCGTATATAACCCATAACTATCTGTTTCTATTGGTGATTGTTATCAAATGTACTTATTTGCAGGTAATAACACAAACTGGAATCACATGGAATCTGTCACCAGTGGGTAAGGTCCAGCCCAAACCTTGGAGGGAGGATGAAGAGTAATGGAGTCACTGCTCTGTTTCCCTTTGGAACAATCATTGTCAGCAGACCAATGTCCTTAATCCATGTATTTCTATAAACATTCTGGTTGTACAGATGACTCTTGTTTTCAGCTTGTTGCCGCTCTGGCAGTACCAATGTTAACAATAAATTAAGTGTAAACCAATTGTCGACTTATATTCTACTTCAGCAATCTGACCAGTTCTGTTTTTCAGTGCTTTGAAGAAGTATGTCCCTTACATTATTTGCTGTGGGTTTGCTGTTTTAAAGTTAAAGTAGTTCAGATTATTTTCTATTTAAGAGTTATAAAATACCTTTAAAGCTCAATGTGCAAACATGCATGTTTGTAAAATGGGGTTCATGGTAGAGTGGCAAGGAAGAAACATAATGAAAATCAATGCGTCTCAAAATAGATCACAGACATGAGCACTGTTTGCTAGTCTACGGTAAAAACGTAATTACCAATGTCACACCATTTGTGAGCTGAAGTTAGGTTAAGTCACACAACAAGGTAATGGTAATACGAAACACAAGTGTGTCTATGTTGAGGAATGATTCAAGATATTTCATAGGTGGTGTATTTGCATAACTAGCTTAATAAACTACATTTTGAGTTCCTATGATTACCCAGCAGTCTGAAAGCTGTTGCTTCTAGTACGCATACCGCAGCGTGGATTTGAGGCCAGCCTGCTGCTAAGCAGGATCTAATGGGGTTTCTATAAAATCTCTTGTTGAATTACTTTTTCATCATCTTGCAGTTAGCATTTGGAATGAAAAGGAATTTAGGCCTAGAAATAAGACCTATTGCCTTTCTATCTGATGTTTAAAATATCAGTGTATTTTGGTGTGTATTACCACTATTTAAAAAAATGCATGTATATAGTTTTGATCATCTGTCATTGCAGTGAGGGTGCTGTTGCAGTGTACTTGAAGGGATTTCTCTGTAGTCAGTGCTCACCTGCTGCATTCACAATATCTCTGACATGCTTTCTTGGCCTTGTTTACAAAAGCTCCACTCAAATCAACCACAAATCCTCTCTTAATCCTCTGCACCAGTATTAGAATATGAGAACAATCTGCTAACAAGATTATTTTACAATATTATGATATGTTGTGTCTGCCAACTGTAGCTTAATCACAAACAACCTGTTCAGAGACTAGCTGTGGCATACTGGTATACCTACAGTACAGGTGTGGTCAAAAGTTCTGAGAATGCACAAATACTAATTTTCACAAAGTCTGATGCTTCATTGTTGATGGTGGCATTTGGAACTTTCATCTGCGCCAAAAGTGTGACCTATGTTTACATTTTCATTTGGCTATTTTCAGGATTCTGATGTAAACGTAGCCCCAGACTGTTCTCATTTAACCCCAATTTAGTACACTTGATTCTACTAATTAGCCGCATGATGAGCTGAATGAGGCTACATTATGTGCAGTTGGAGTGAAAATTTACAGGATGGTAGCTCTCCAGAACCAGGGTGACCCCTGAGTTAGAATAACAGACTGGAAGCTTTAAAACAGAGGTCCTCAAGCCCTTCTATGGAGGGGCTAGTGTATGCTGGTTTTTGGTCTTTCCCTGGTTTTAGGAGATCCTAACCAATTAGTGAGCCACTCCATCAGGCTTGTACAAGGTAAAAGTGAAAACCTGCATACACTAGGCCCTCCATGGAAGGGTTTGAGGACCCCTGCTTTAAAAGGAGGGTGGTGATTGAAATCATTGTTCTTCCTCTGTAAACCATTGTTACCGGCAAGGAAACACATGCTGTCATCATTACGTTGCACAAAAAGGGCTTCACAGGCAAGGATATTGCTGCTAGTTAGATTACACCATAATCCACCATTTATCGAACCAAAAACAATTAAGGAGAGAGGTTCAATTGATGTGAAGAAGACATCAGGGCGCCCAAGAAAGTCCAGCAAGCGCCAGAACAGTCTCCTTAAATTGATTTAGCTGCGGGATTCGAGCACCAACAGTGCAGAGCTTGCTCAGGAATGTCAGCAGGCAGGTGTGAGTGCATCTGAACGCACAGTGAGGCAAAGACTTTTGGAGGAAGGCCTGGTGTCAAGAAGAGCAGCAAAGAAGCCACTTCTCTCCAGGAAAAACTTCAGGGACAGACAGATATTCTTCAAAAGGCCATCCGGAAAACACCTTGTCTGGAGAAAACAAGGTGAGCGCTACAATCCATCCTGTGTCATGCCAACAGTAAAGCATCCTGAGACCATTCATTTGTGGAGTGGCTTCTCAGTTAAGGGAGTGGGCTCACTCACAATTTTGCCTAATAACACAGCGATATATAAAGAATGGTACCAACACATCCTCTGAGAGCAACTTCTCCCAACCATCCAAGAACTGTTTGGTGATGCCTTTTCCAGCAAGATGGAGCAGCTTGCCATAAGACAAATGTGATAAATGGCTCGGGGAACAAAACATTGACATTTTGTGTCCATGGCCAGGAAACTCCCCAGACCTTAATCCCATTGAGAACTTGTGGTCGATCCTCAAGAGGCTGATGGACTAACAAAAATTTACTAATTCTGACAAACGCCGGGCATTAATCATGCAAAAATGGACTGCCATCAGTCAAAATGTGGCCCAGAAGTTAAAGTGATGGTTTGGAGTAATTTAACACTAGGGTCCTTTGCACCTTGACCTCGAGCCAAACAACCCCCCATAATCTTTTTCCCTTGTAACATTGGTCGAGTTAGTGCTATCAGCCGAATGGCTTAGTGCAGGCGCTAATGGAACAAGGGGTATACCTCGTAAATAACCCCACTTATAATGCACGGAATGGTACCTAACTTCTACAGTAGTACAAATAGGTTCTGTACTTATAAAACGAGGCAATGGAAAGTTTGTAAGTACACAAGAAGTATATTTAAATAACACTTGCCTGATGACACTCACTTTAGTATGTATGTGTAATATTTTGTATGGTCACGGGCCGTGGCATCCAGGGGCTTTTCTACTTTTTTTAACTAGCAGAGTGGTTCTCAAACCTCACCTGAGGACCCCTGCCGTCTTGCAGTTTTGTTCTAGCCATGAACTTGCTTACCTGATTCAAGTATAAGAGCTTGATGATGTGCCAAGTTCATTCAGGTGTGCTAGCTCTGGGATATATCTAATATATGGCATGGTTGGGGGGGGTCCCCAGGAGAGGTTTGAGAACCATGGAAGTGGAGGATGAAAACCAGAAATGTTTAACCTCCATGACTGGAATAGTGTTGTGTGATTCCGATGCTAAATCCCAAAGCGACACATCCAAACTCTACACTGCGCTTGATTTGCATAAATGTTCCAAAGCTGAAGGAAAAGAAAACGATCAAGTTTGTATGGCAGGATACTTAAATCTTATTTTCGATTTTCTATTTACCTCATAATTAATCGCATCCACCTTGTGTACAGAATCCATAGGATGATCTTGCGCATTTTCGCACAAAATATTGGAAAGGCGTGCCTAATGATCAGACATGTAACACAATATAATATAGCTATGATCCATAATAACTAGTGGTGCAACGGATCGTCACTGATCCGTGATCCGTTCGGATCAATATCTTCGGTTCGGGACACAGGTGATCCGCGGATTGATTACTGAAATAAAAAAGTTTTGCGCATGTTCAGTCCGCTCACAGCATGGTCATGGCGAGCGGAGGAACGGAGGAGCTTGGACGTCCCGCGTCATTTAAATCCCCTGTATGGGAGAATTTTGTCTTCCTTGTTAAATATAATGAAGGAAAGAGGTTAGTGGATAAAACCGTGACAGAGTGTAGGCACTGTGGCACAAGAAAGCGATATGACAGTGAAAACACATCAAGCATGGCCACGCATTTGATGCGACATCACCCCGGCGTTTCACTGACAGGAGTGAAAACGAAAGCTGCAAACAACCGCTTATCACCGTGGCATTTAAGCAATTAATCAGACCGGGCTAAAGCAATCACTAACGCTTTCGGTGTGTTTATAGGTGCAGACATGAGGCCATATTCGGTTGTGCAAAATGAGGACTTTAAACATGCTGAAAGTGTTTGAGCCACGTTACGACATCCCATCGCATACGGGACATAGCCTACTAAAAAGCTTAATGTGAAAAAACTTAACGTGGTTTTAATGTACCTAAACAATGGTCAATCATCACCAAATTTCTCATGGCCATTTCTTGTTATGAACACTTAAGCCTGTCAAAATAAC